>JAUMJL010000693.1:0-35502 GCA_033558185.1 Dromococcyx pavoninus
TGTGCCGCGCGTCGCGTGTTTCCCCGCTCTCTGATTGGCGGACGGCTGGGCACGTGATTTGCATAAGCGGGTCGGGCCCCGCCCCCGGAAGTGCCCGTGGCGCGGGGCGGGTCCGCGCGGGCCGCCGGGAAGATGGCGGGCTCGGCGCGCGGGCGGCGCTGAGCGGCCGGGGCAGCAGCGCCATGTATGGAGCAGGGGTGGTGGCTGGACCGAGGGGAGCTGGGGTTACCGGGACCGGAGGCGAGGCTAGGCGAGCTGAGGGTACCGGGGCGGAGAAGGCAGGGCCGTGAGAGCTCGGGGGTACCGGTACTGGGTGAACTGGAGTACCGGGACCGGGGGAGGGGGTGACCTAGGGGGCTGGGTGAGCTGAGAGTACCGGTACCGGGGGGGGGAGAGGACCAGGGCAGCTGAGGGAACCGGGACGGCGGGGGCTTGGGGGAGGGCAGGGTTGTGGGACCTCGGAGTACCGATACTGGGTGAGTTGGGGTAACGGGGCCGAGGGGGCTGGGTGAGTGGTACCGGAGGGGGAGCAGGACCGGGCGGGCTGGAGGGGCCGGGACCGGGGAGGCTGGAAGGAACCACGGAGGGGCGGGCCCAGGGCGGCTGGGGCTGCCGGGACCGGGGAGAGGGCAGGACCGCAGGGGCTGCCGGGACCGAGGAGAGGCTGAAGTAGGGCTGATGGGGGTCTCGGGTGGCAGCCAGGAGGGATGAGGGGTGGCGGGAGCGGGGGTGGGAAGAATGCGAGAGCGGGAGCTGGGGGGAATGAGGGTGCCGGTACCGGGGCGCTGGGAGGACAGCGGGGATCAGGGGAGGACTGGTACCGGTGGGGACACAGGACTGGGGGAGCAGAGGTTGGGGTCTGGGGGGCAGGGGGTGAGTGAGGGGAGACGGGGGAATGAGGGTACTGGGGAGGGGGAGTTGGAGCACTGGTACCGGGGGCTGGGCGGAGAAAAGGGTTGGGGGGGGCCGGAGGAACTGCTAACGGGTGCGGGGAGGGTCCCAGGAGAGCAGGAGTAATGGTCCTGGGGGCACAGAGTAGTGGGATCTGGAGGGAACTGGGGGTACCGGGGCAGGGGTGACTGTAGCAGGGTGGGGGAGGGTCCTGGTGGGAGCAGATTCTGAGGGTACTGAGGTGAGGGCAGGGGTACTGGTACCGGTGACAGAGTGACCAGGGGCACCGGGGTGGGGGGAGATGACACCAGGAGAGTGGGGTCTGGGGCGACAGGGGTACCGGTACCCAGGGCAGGGGGTCCCTGGGAGGGTGGGGGTGCTGGAGGAGAGGGTCTGAGGGGTGCGCGGGGAGCAGGGGTGAGTGGGAATGGGAGAAGAGGGGCTGGAGGTACCGGTATCAAATGTGGGGGTGTGGGTCCCGGGAAGGTGGGGTCTGAGGGGTGCAGACAGGGGAACTGGTGCTGGAGGAAGGGGGACTGGGAGAGTGGGGTCCCCATTCCAAGAGGTCTCTGTGGGTGTGGAATCCAGGTGGGGATTCCAGTGTGAATCCCTGTACCGAGGGGTCTCTGCGGGCAGGGCTTTGGGGCTGGTCACCCCTGGATCCAGGTGGATCTGGGCAGGGAGTCCTGGCATGAGGTCCCCATTCTGAGAGGTCTCTGTGGGCAGAGATCTGCCTTGAGCACCCCTGGATCCGAGTGGATCTGGGCAGGGGATCCCGGTGCGGATCCCCGTTCCAAGGGGCCTGTGCTGGAGGAGGTGAGGGTTGAGCACCCCTGGATCAGGTGGATCCAGGCAGAGATCCTGGTGTGGATCCCCATTCTGAGGAGTCTCTGGGGGTGGGGGTTAGGGTTGAGCACTCTGGATCCGGGTGGATCTGGGCAGGGGGTCCCAGGAGAATGTGATCCCCATTCCGAGGGGTCTCTGTGGGTGTGGGGCCGGCACCCCTGGATTCAGGTGGATCTGGACAGAGTGGTCCTGGCATGGGGTCCCTATTCTGCGGGCTCTCAGTGGGCATGGGCTGGCACCCTGGATCCGGGCAGATCTGGGATGGGATCCTGGTGTGGATCCCCATTCCAAGGGGTCTCTGCTGGAGGGGTTGAGGTTCGAGCACCCTGGATCTGGGTGAATCTGGGCAGGGGGTCCCAGCAGAGTGGAGTCCCCATTGTGAGGGGGTCTCTGTGGGCGTGAGGCCAGCACCCCCAGATCAGGTGGATCCTGGGCTGGGTTCCCATGTGGCTCCCCTTGCCCCGTCCCACTCCAGGTGCTGACGTCCTCCCATCTCACCCGCAGGGTCCCCCGGTGTGGCGCCGCGCCCCGAGCCGCCCCGCGCCCGCCATGCTGCGCCGGCTGCCATGGCTGCGCACCCTGAGGCGGGCGAGTACGCAGGGGGCGGCCGTCCCGGGGCGTCCGGGCGCTGCCATGCAGCCTGGCTGCTACTGCGCGGGCAGGGCCCGGCCGCGGGCGCCGCCGCCACCGGAGCCCTGCACCCAGGGACTGCTACATGGCGACGCCAGCCGCGCGCGCGGCAAGCGCAGGAGCTGGAACTTCATCCACGAGAAGATGAGCTACGACACCTTCTTCACGCTGAAGCGGCTGATCGAGCGCTCGCGCAGCGTGGGCGAGGTGCTGCGCTGGGTCACCCAGAACCCTGCCAAGGTCTCCGCCAGCCACTACCCCATCGCGCTGCACAAGCTAGGGCAGCTCCTGCCGCACGGCGAGGGCCGCGGGCCGGGCCACGTGCTGGAGCAGCCGGAATTCCAGACGCTCTGCCAGGCCATCATCGGTGGCTGCGCCAAGTTCGATAACTTCAGCATCGTCAACTGCCTCTATGCTGCCGCGGCGCTGGGTGAGGAGCGCTGGGGAGCCGGGGTGGGGGCACGGGAGGAGGAGAGCTCGGCGCTCCTGCCCTCTGGAATGGTGTGCTGGAATGGGAGCTGGCGTGTGGGCTCGAGTGGTGCCCCTCGGAGGGGGCACATCCAGGGAGGGGATGACAGGGAGGGCTGCTCCGGACACTCAGCTTGCAACATCGGGATAAACCATTCCGTGAGGGTCATTCCGGTCACTGGAATCTGGGAAAATCGAGGCGCGGGAGGGCAGCTCAACCCATTCCCAGCTGCAATCCCTGTGCTGGCAGCACTTGATCCTCGGGATGAGAGGCTCCAGTGGTCGGGAGCTCCTCCCCAGGGCCTTCCGGGTTCTCCTGCTGCAAAGGCAGGGATCGCATTCCTGATGGCGTCTCCCACCTTCCCGTACTATCCCTGGCTGAGCTGCTCTCGGAGCCGCCCGGTGCTGGCGCAGTCGCTCTGGAGCTCACCAAGGAATGCAGGGAGGCTGATCCCGTTCTCCCCCCTTGGTCTCCCAGCACCCTGTGTTTGTTGGCACAGAGCTCTGGGCTCACTCTGGCGCTGTGCCGGGCTCTGTTCTACATCACTTGCCCTTCCACACATCCCCACTCATTTGCAGAAATTTCAGTGCCTTTCCGAGGCCTTTTCACAGACCAAAGTAGCTGCTCTGACCAATCTTTCACTTCCCACCTTCCCACTGATCCTTGACTGATGCCGAAACCCGGGAGCTGACCCCGTGCTGCCTTCAGGAAGCTGGAACCTTGTCAGCTGCCCTGGCAGAGCAGTGGCTCCCGTGGTGCCAAAGCCCTTCATCCGCTGCCAGAAAATATCCCTCCTGACACGGCTTTGCCTCCTCCTGGCTCTGGGTTGTGTAACAGGTCTAGAGCAGGAGGGCAGGAATTCCACCAGGAGCCGAGTCTGGATGGCTAAAGCTGAGCTGGGAGCCCATTAGGGATGTGGAAGGATTAATTCCCACTGTGCCCAAGTGGTTTTGGAAGGATTAGTTCCTCTCATTCCAGTTTTCAGTTTGACAGTATCCTGATGCCCATCTTGTTTTCCAACACAAATCTGGTCTTAAAGCACTTTTTGTGGAGTTTTGTTGATCTTTAAGGAGTTTGAGAGCAGAGTTAGTTCTGACTTTAGGGATGAGCTAAAGGACTTCCTTCTTTGTGGAGCGAGTGGGAATAATCCGGTGGCTCCAAACCCCTTTTCCCAGGATGCTGATGTTCAGGCTTGGCCAAACTGCTTCCCTTTATCCTCCTTCTCTCTCTTGCCTCCAGTTCACTCTGCCTGTGCTGGGAACCCCTTCCCTGGGATGGGATGTGCTGGGCTCCATCCCTGCACTCTGCCTGCTCCCAGAGCCCCTTCCCTGGCACGGAATGTGCTGGGCTCTGTTCCTGTGCTATGTCTGCATCTGCTCCAGTAACCCCTTCCCCTCTCCGCCCCAGAGAGCACCCGGCACCAGGAGGGCTCTGTTGCTGCCGCAGTCGGTGCCTGCTCTCCCCGCAGGTCCGCGTTCCCCGAGTGCCGATCCCGATCCCTCTCGCCCGCAGGGCTGCCTGGAGAGTCTGCGCTGGTGCGGGTGCTGGAGGAGGAGTCGCGGAGCCGCCTGGGCCGCTTCAACCAGAAGGACGTCTCGATGGTTTTCAGCAGTGTGATGCGGCTGCATCCATCCAGCCCCCACCCGCTGGTGGAGTCCTGCCTGGGCAGCCTGGAGCGGCACCTGGAGAAGGAGAGGCACCCCCAGACCCTCTTCCTGCTGCTGTCCTACTACCGGCTGCGGGCGCAGGCGCTGCAGGGCCACCCGCCCTCCGACCAGCAGCTCCTCAACAACCGCAAGATCCTGCGCCTGGTGCGGCACACGCTGGGCCAGGTGAGCGCCGTGCGCGAGCATGAGCTGGCGCTGCTGGACGAGATGCTGGCGCTCTCTGCGCAGGAGGCCAACAACAAGGCCCTGGAAGCCATCTTCAGCTCCCAGCTCTTCTACGAGAACCGGCAGGAGCGCTTCATCCGCAGCATGGCAGGTGGGCGCAGGCTGGGGGGGCGCACGCTCCGTGGCGGGGATACCGGGCTCCAGCCCTGCCCCCTGGGAGGGCACCCTGGGCTCCAGCCCTGCCCCCTGGGAGCTTCTTCCCTGGCACAGGGCACCCTGGCCTCTATCCCTGCACCATGGGAGGGCACTCTGGGCTCCAGTCCTGCCCTTTGGGAGTCTCCTCCCTGGCACAGGGCACCCTGGGCTCCAGCCTTGCCCCATGGGAGCCTCTTTCCTGCCACAGGGCACCCTGGGCTTCACCCCTGCCCCTGGGAGGGCACCCTCTGCTCCAGCCCTGCCCTTTGGGAGTCGCCTCTCTGGCACAGGGCACCCTGGGCTCCAGCCTTGCCCTGGGAGGGCGCCCTGGGCTCCAGCCGTGCCCCGTGGGAGCCTCTTCCCTGGCACAGGGCACCCTGGGCTCCAGCCCTGCCCCCCTGGGAGGGCATCCTGGGCTCCAGCCCTGCACTCTGCCCGCTCCAGGAGCCCAGTGGGATGGGAATCAGCCCCTGTGGGGTGGGAATCTGCCCCAGCAGGACAGGAATCCTCCCCAGCCTCTCCCAAAGCCTGTAACTCGATGGATCCTGGAAGCTCTCTGGGATTCGGGGGCGGTGGCTCCAGGGGAGCCGGGCTGGGTTGGGATCCGACCACTCTGACAGCACTTGCTCCGCTCAGAGTGGCTTCCACGGAAGGCGGAGAACCTGACCCCCTACACCATGGCCCTCATCGCCAAGTACGTGGCGCGGCACCGGCTGCGGGAGCCGCGGCTCCTGGACACCATCGCCAGCTTCCTGCTGAAGCGCGGGGAGCAGCTGGACAGCAAGGTGAGCGTCCAGGAGCATGGCCAAGCGGGAACCGCCTCCCTCCTCCACCATTGGCATCCCGGGGAGAGCCTGGTTGCACCCGAACTGTTCTTCCTTCTGCTGCCTGGCCCATCCCGACTCAAAATCAGAGAATCATCCGGTTGGAAAAGCCCTCAGAGATCGAGTCCAACAGTCCCTGTCCCCTTCCTAAACCCTGTTCATAAGAAACTCATCCCCCCCGCCCTTTAAACCCCTCCAGGGATGGTGATTCCACCCCCCTCCCTGGGCAGCTGTTCCAGGACCTGAGAACCCTTTCAATGAGGAAATTCTTCCTGATATCCAGTTTGACCCTCCCCTGGCACTTGAGGCCATTTCCCCTCGTCCCATCACTCTCCCTTGAGAGAAGAGATCAACACTGGTTCTGCCACAACCCCTCTCAGGCAGCTGTGGACAGCGATGAGGTTTCCCCTCAGCCTCCTCTTCTGCAAACTAAACAACCCCAGTGCCCTCGGACGTTCCTTATAGGCCTTGTTCTCCAGCCCCTTCTCCAGCTCCGTTCCCTTCTCTGGATGCTCTCCAGCCCCTCAATGTCCTTCTTGTGCTGAGGGGCACAAAACTGACCCCAGTACTCGAGGGGTGGCTTCACCAGTGCCCAGTGCAGGGGCACAATCCCTGCCCTGCTCCTGCTGCCCACGCTGTGTCTGACACAGCCCAAGATGCCATTGGCCCTCTTGGCCACTTGGCCACTGCTGGTTCACGTTCAGCCCCTGCCAACCAACACCCCCAGGATCTTCTCCTCCAGGGCCTTTCCAGTCTCTCTTCCCCCAGCCTGGTTGTGGTATCCCAACAGCCGGTTGTGGACTCAACACTCGGTCTTGAACCGCATCCCATTGGCCTTGGCCAATGGATCCAGCCTCTTCAGATCCGTCTGCAGACCCTCCCTGCCCTCCAGCTCATGGATCCAGCCTGGCCAGGTCCCTCTGCAGACCCTTACTGCCCTCCAGCCCATGGATCCGTCCTGGCCAGATCCCTCTGCAGAGCCTCCCTTCCTTTACTCAGACCAACTCTTCCACCCAGCTCAGTGCCATGCCCAAACTTGCTCCGGGTGCCCTCGATCCATTTGTCCAGATCATTGATAAGGATACTGAACAGGACTGGCCCCAGCTCTGAGCCCTGGGGTCACCACTCGTGACTGGTTTCCAACTGGATTTATCTCCATTCCCCAGCACCCTCTGGGCCCTCGATCCAGCCGGTTTTCCGCTCAGCGGAGGCTGTTCCTCTCAGGCCCAGGGCAGCCGTTTCTCGAGCAGGGCTCTGTGAGAAGCGGTGCCCAAGGCTTTGCTGGAGTCCATGGGCACCACATCCCAAGCCCTCCCCTTGTCCGCGGAACACGGCGCCTTGTCGTAAAGGACTCCCTCTCCTTCAGGTGATCCAGAAGCTGGTGTTCCCCTTCAGCCGGATGAATTACCGCCCTTCCAACCACGGCGAGCTCTTCCCGAAGCTGGAGGCCATCCTGGAGCAGAAGGCCGGCAGCTCCCCCCTGGCCACCGTCAACATCCTGATGTCCATGTTCCAGCTCAGCCACTTCCCGCAGTCCGTCCTGCACCAGGTCTTCTCCCCAGCCTTCATCACCAACGTCATGAGTACGGCCGGCCTTTCCCACGATGGATCCCGCTCCTTGGGAGCCGGGACAGGGACGAAATTTGAGGGTGTTGGGTGGGACGAGCTTCGTAGGGAGCACCTCCCCCAGCCCCGGCGCCCTCTCTCCGCAGGCAGCCCCTACGCGCTCATCGTGCGCCGCTACCTCTCGCTGCTGGATGCGGCCGTGGAGCTGGAATTCCAGGAGTACAGTGGCCCCCGCCTTGACCCGCGCTACCGTGTCCTCATGTTCGAGCACGCGCTGACGGCCGACGAGGCCAACCGGAAGTACAGGTGTGCGGCCGGAGTGCCGGAATGGGGCGGGGGGGCCGATGGAGGGGCCGGGTGGGATCGCGGCGTCCTCAGGGTTGGAGAAGAGCCTTGGTATCATCAAGTCCAGCCCTTAATCTGACTCCAAACCCAGACCTGAGGTGCCACATCCACATGGCTTCAAATCCCCTCCAGGATGGGGACTCCTGTGCTGCCCTGGGACAATCCCCAGCAACCCGGCCGGTGGTGATGAGGAATGTGGGATACTGGGAGGAGCTTTCCTATGGAATGAGGAATGAGCAGTTGCGTGTCCCCTTCTTGTGCTGAAACAGCACGGCCCGGAGCCAAAGGCTCCATATTCCTGGCTCATGGATGTGTCCAGGGGGATGGATGTGTCCAGCAGGATCTGTCCAGCGGGATGGATGTGTCCAGGGGGATGGATGTGTCCAGCGGCCGTTCCCAGTGCGCATTCCAACTCCTCCCTCTCGCGCAGTTACAAGGGGCTGGTGGCCGAGGCGCTGCGGCAGCTGGTGGGAGAGGAATGCTACCGGCAAGACGAGGTGCTTCCCCCGGGATACTGCACAGGTAGGAAGGTGGGAAGGGACGCTGGAAGGTGGGATCGGGGGTCTGTGGGGGCAGCAGGAGCCCCTGCTGTGCTTGGAGAGGCTGGAGATGGGGAGGTTATTCCAGACAGGACTGGGTTGGGCTGCTCTGTCTCCCCATTCCCAGTGCACTGCCTTCTCCTGGTGTGTTGGGAAGAAGCTCCTGGAGCTGACCCGGCTGTAGGAGGGCTCCATGCGGTCAGTGCAGGGCATCTGATCCTGATCCGTGTCCTCTCTCCACAGACTTTCTGCTGTGGATTAACCGCTCAGGCACCGTTCTGCCCCTCTCCCGCATCCCTGCGGCTTCCAAAGCTCCCTCTTCCCACCCTGGGACGCCCCCGGCCGCCGTATCCCTGCGATCCAGTGTCCTGGCCCTCACCTCGGACTTGCAGGACTTTGCCCCCTTCGCTCTGGAGACGCCAAGCAGCCCCGCGGGCTCCCGGGAAAGCAGCCTGGCCGGGAGATTCCTGCCTGTACTCTGCCCGGCTCCGGGGGGTCCCTGCTTCCAGCCCCCCACGGACTATTACTGCATCCCGAGCAAAGAGACTTCCCTGGAAAGCCAGGGCAGCTCCACGCTCAGCAGCCCCTCTGAGTGCCTCTCTGCGCAGCCGGCCGGAACGCCCGACGGCTCCTCCGCTGCCACGCTCTTCCAGTTCCCCATCGGGAAGATCCTGGAGGAGCAGGAGGCTCCCACCGGCTGCCGCGACCGCTTCCCGGGGGAGCAGCCCCCGGAGCAGCTGCAGGGCAGGAGCCCCCCCCCCCAAGAGGATCCCGGTGCTCCGGCCTCGCCGTGCCGGCCCAGCCCCGCACGGGACCCAGGCGAGCCCCAGGGAGCCGAGGGTGTTCAGAGGTATGGAGAGGAATGGGGTGTCCCGGGATAACGGGGCTGCCCGGGGGGTCCGTCCCCCAGGATAACGGAACGGCCCATGGGCTACGTTCCCCTGGGATAATGGGGCTGCGCGGGAGTTCCATCCCTGGGATAACGGGGCTGTCCGTGGGCTCCATTTCCTGGGATAACCCGCTCTCTCCCGTCAGGGTGGTTCTCTCCGTCAATGACAAGTGGCATTACTGCCAGAATTCTGACATCCTGGTGGGCTCTCGTGCCATGAGGGACCGGCACCTGCGGCTGCTGGGATACTGCCTGGTCCAGGTACATGCGGGCTGCTCCTCTTCCCTCCTCTTCCCTCCTCTTCCCTCCTCTTCCCTCCTCTTCCCTCCTCTTCCCTCCTCTTCCCTCCTCTTCCCTCCTCTTCCCTCCTCTTCCCTCCTCTTCCCTCCTCTTCCCTCCTCTTCCCTCCTCTTCCCTCCTCTTCCCTCCTCTTCCCTCCTCTTCCCTCCTCTTCCCTCCTCTTCCCTCCTCTTCCCTCCTCTTCCCTCCTCTTCCCTCCTCTTCCCTCCTCTTCCCTCCTCTTCCCTCCTCTTCCCTCCTCTTCCCTCCTCTTCCCTCCTCTTCCCTCCTCTTCCCTCCTCTTCCCTCCTCTTCCCTCCTCTTCCCTCCCCTCGAGGTGAGCTCCAGCATTCCCACTGTAAACATTCCCAATGGAAGCAGTGACTCATCCTCATGGCTCTATTTTCCCTCTCCCCACCCCATCCCAAGAGTTTTTCCATCAGCCAGCAGCGATATCCGTGCTGGGACCCTCGCGGAAGGCACAGGCGAGGGCATGGCCACCTCGTGTGCTGCAGGAATCCTATTCCCGATCCCAGTGCTGAGATCCAGGATGCTGATTCCGCTGCGGGTGAGGGTGAAAATCCCTCTGGTGCCAGCTTTGGAGCCCTGGCTGCATCAGCGCAGCCTCTGGGAGAGCTGGGAGAGCTGGAGCTTCCCCACCACCTCTGGTTTTCCTCAGATTCCCTTGGAGACTCCAGAGGTTTTTTAAGGAGTGCAGCTCCTCCAGGAGGATTTCTGAGATGGTTTTTAGCCTGAGAATGGATCTCACTGTGGAAAACCGCTTGGAAGTGCAGACCTCGTGTCCCTGCTTGAGCCTCCCCTTTGGAATCACGGGAATCACAGCCCCGTAACCATTCTGAGCGCTCTGCGCTCCCCTCGTGCTGCGGAGCTGTTCCTCATTCCTGAATTCCCAGCACGTGCTATTCGGCTCATGCGGAGCTCTTGCCATGGGGATCCCGGGCTGCGGAGCTCCCAGCGCTGCCAGCCCCACCACGGATCCAGGTCCCTGAGCTCCACATGGATTTGGATCCTCCAGGGATGGAGACTCCTCCTCCGCCTTGGGCAGCCTCTGTCAGGTCTTCACCACTCTTTCCATGAAGGAATTGTTCCCAATATCCAATCTAATCCTCCCTCTGCACAACTTGAGGCAGTTTCCTCTCATCCCATCCCTTGTTCCTTGGGAGCAGAGCCCGACATCCGCCTGGCTCCAACCTCCTTTTCCATGGAACTGGGTTTTCCCGCTCCCCGTGTGCGCGGGATCAGCTGCTCCGACTGGGGCGAGGTCAGGAATCAGTGAGGCCGTGGGAGCTCTGCCCGGATTCTTGTGCCATTCTCCCTGTGGATGCAGGAGCACAAATCCTTGATCCCATCCCCTCTTCCCTCTCCATCAGCAGCAAAGAGTGCGAACTGGGGCACGGAGAGCTGGTCTGTGACTCTGATCCGTGGGTTTCTCCTCTTCCAATGCCAGCAGAGAGTGGCTGAGGTTCTTGGGAGCCTCTGGAGATCCTCCAGCCCAGCCCCAGCTGCTGGAGTTCTGGAATTCTCAGGTTGCTTCCAGGTGAACTGTTCCTGGCGGATTGTGTCCATGCCTTGTTCCGTGGTGCTGGGCACTGACCCTGTCCTCTGTGCAGCTCCCGGATACGATTCCTGATCCTTTTGGTCTCTGGCTGTGCCAGGCTCTGCTCCCATATCCCATGCTTTACTCCCATCATCATCCTGTGGCTTTCTGGTCAGTTCATGCCTTGTTCTGGGAGCCAGTGCCGGACACTCTGGATTGGGTCTCCCCAGTGCTGAGCAGCAGAGAAGGATCAGCTCCCTCAGCTCTTCCCAACATTCCTGGGATGCCATTGGCTGCAGATTGAGGCTCCCTCGGCTGGGATTTGCTGTTTGGGCTGGGATCCAGCTGGACACAGAGCCTGGCAGCTCCCTGTGGGAGCCAGGAGCCGCGCTGCCTGTATGCCTGGCACATCCCGGAGCCGGCTGGGAATGTGCAGGGCTGTGCCAAGGCCGTGCCAGGGCCGCGCTGCCCCTCGGATCCCACTGATCCGCTGGCAGATTTGCCGGTGCCTCTGGACAGGGCTTCCTTCCAGCAGAGCTGCTCCTTCCCAGGGCTCCCTCAGGAATGGCAAGGGCCGTTGGCCGGGCTGGAATCCGGATCCTTCCTTGCCTCCCCAACTGGTTGTTACCTTCCTTCTGGAAGTGGTGGGAGCTGCAGGATCGCCCTCAGCCCTTTCTGATGTTCCTTTCCCTGGTGATCCTGATTTTTGCTCCCAGACGGCTCTTTTCCCTCAGCAGTTTCTAGGCAGGGACGTGCTCCGTCCTTCTGGAATGCTGCCTGGATGTGCTGTTCCCGCAGCCCTTGTCCTGACTCTGGCCCTGCTCGCTTCCAGCCGGTGCCGCAGCTCCTTCCGGAGGGAGGTGGCTCCATCCCAGAACCTTTGATTTGGAGCCACTGTGGCCAACAGACTTGGCTCCTTCTCTCCGGGGAAAGCTGGGAACCGCCTTCACCCCATTCCCGCCTGGGAATGCCTGAGAGCAGGACTCGTGTAACTTCCATGCCGAATCTGCTCTTTGCAGCGAGCTCCCATTCCAAGTTTTCCCACTCTCTCCCTTCCCAGCGCCTGCTCTCAGCTCCATTTCTCACTGCGCCAGTGGAGAAGAAGCTTCCTGCGGTGTGGAATGATTGGCAGCTCCGGAGGGATTGTGGGGGCCTCTCCCAGGAGCCGCGGGCGCTGCGCTGGAGCTTGGGCTGCCCGGCAGCATTCCCACAGCCCTGGCTCCGCACGGGCTCCCCCAGAGGCCAGGATCTGTAGGATCTCCAGGCCCCACAAAGAGCTCTTCTTGTGCTTGCGTGGAATCTGTTAGGCTGGAAAAGACCTTTAGGATCCTGGAGTCCAGCTGTAAACCCAGCACTGCCAGCTCCAATCCGTGTCTCATCCACATGGATTTTAAACCCCTCCAGGAATGGTGACTCCATCGCTTCCTTGGCAGCCTCTGCTAGGGCTTGACAACCCTTTCCATGAAGGGGTTTTTCCCAATATCCGAGTCTCATGCTGCAGCCGGGTGTCTGTGCGGCCCCATCTCTGCCGGGAGCTGTGTTTGGATCTCTCCGGTGCCTGTGTTCTGGTCCTGCTCCGTCCTGCTGCCGCCTCCTCCAGGGGTGTTTGATCCACAGAGCTTCCAGCCCTCCCAGCAATCCCCGTTATCCCAGAGGCTCCTCTCGTCCCTGCAGTGTCTGGGGTTTATTCCTGGTTGTGTTTGCTGCTCTGGGGCAGGGAGTGCTCCTGGTTCTACAAATGCGACTCCAGCTCGCCTTTCCCAGTGGGATCTCTGCTCCCCTGGGCCAAAGGAGGGAGGAGGTGGCCGTTTCCGGGAATCCTGGAGCCTCCTTTCCTTGGCAGACTGGATAAATGGCTGAGTTGGGAAAGGAACCATTCCGTGTTCCCATCTTGGTCCCTCTCCCTTCTCTGTCTGTTTCCATCTCCATCCCTCTCCCTTCCTTCCCCATTTCCGTCTCCATCCCATAGCCCTTGTCTGTTCCCATCTCCATCCCTGGCCCTTCCTTCTCTGTTCCCATTTCCATCCTGTGTCCCTTCCTTCTGTGTTCCCACCTCCATCCTTCCTTTCTGTAGGGAATCTGCCCCTCACCTCAGGCAGCTGACAGGATCCCAGGGCTTGAATTTGGGATTCAAGGCTGGGAGCAGCTCCAGAGCTTCCTTGGCTGTGTCACGCTGTGATGGCAATTGGAATGGGAATGAGAGTTGGAATGGGAATGGGAACTGGGATGGGAATTGGGGTGGGAAAGAGGCTGCCATGGCTCGGGCGGGCAGGGACCGGGAGGCAGCCCCATTCCCGTGTGGGGCCCGGGTTCGGTGGCACTCGGAGCCCTCGCTCCGCCGGGAATGGCCCCGATGCCAGGGGCCGGAGCGTGACGGGTTCTCCCGCTTCCCTTGCAGCTGCCGTACACGGAGCTGGAGAAGGTGAGCGGGATCGAGGAGGCCAAGCTGTACCTGCGGCGGAAGCTGCGGGAGCTGCGCTGCTGAGGGGCGGACACCCGGAATCCGGGCGGGAACAAGGGGGGGCTCCAGCCCCTTCCGGGGGGGCGTGCGATGCAGCCACCCCCCCAATCCCAGGGGATCCGGGCCGGGCTGGGGGGGTAGAACGGGAAGCTGCTCCGAGATATTTATTGCCGTTAGCGGGGTCTGGGGGTGAATCCCGGTGTGCAGGGAATGGGGAAGCTGTGCTGGGAGTAGGGGAGGGGCACAGGGGCTGCTCCCCTGCCCTGAGCCAGGGAAGAGGGCGGGAGGGGGGTGGATTTGGGAATGGGGAGGGGGCGGAATTTACAATAAAACCGGTGAAAAGTGTGCAAAGTCCATTTGGTTTTATTGGCTGGAGCCGAACGGGGAGAGCTGGATTCGGGACATGGAGATGCCCCCCGCCCTTGGATCCATAACGGGGAGAACTTGGATACAGAAGAGGGTGATCCCAACCCCAGCCCCTGATCCAGAACTGGGTGATGCTCCAACCTCCCTGGATCCGGAACAGGGTGACTGCCCTGCCCCTGGATCTGGGACAGGGTGACCTGGATGCCACAGGGAGACCCCCAGCATCGGACACAGGCAGTGGTACCGCAGGGGTCTCCCCGCGCCCCGCCCCCGCAGCTCGTTACAAAGCCGTTTATTGCCACGTTAATTGTTAAATAAAACCGGGGGGGGAGGGTTGGCGGCGGCGGCGCCCGATTGTCCGGTGGGAGCCCCGGAGGGGAGCTCTGCCCCACGGCGCGGTCAGAATGGAGCCCGGTGGTTCCACGGGGGGGGGGGGGGGGGGGCGGGCAGGCGGCGGGGGGCGCAGCTCCGGCTGGGAACGGCTCCGGCGCTCCCGGAGGCACCGCGGTTACAGCGGCACCGGCACCGCGCTGGGACCGGTATCACCGCGCTCAAACCGGCCCCGCGGTGGCCCCACTCTCCCCGCGGCGGCTCCAGCATCCCCGCGCTCACACCGGCATCGGCATCTCGTTGTACTCGTCCACGCCTTCCCGCTCGTCCAGGACGGGCTCCGCCTCATCGGCGTCCAACTGCGGGAGGCGGCGGCTGAGCCACACCGGGGCGTGGGGGTGGCACCGGGATGCGGGGATGGCACCAGGCCATAGGGATGGTGCTGGGATGCGCGGATGGCACTGGGATGCCGGGATGGCTTGGGGATGCAGGGATGGTGCCAGGATGCGGGGATGGCACTGGACACAGTGATAGCACCAGGACACAAGGATGGCACTGGGAGGCCAGGACGGCACCAGGTTGCAGGGCTGGTGGCAGGACACAGGGATGGTGCCAGAATGCGGGGATGGTGGCAGGACACAGGGATGGCACAGGGATGCAGGGATGGCACCGGGACGTGGGGATGGCACTGGGAAGCAGGAATGGTGCCAGAATGCAGGGATGGGGCTGGGACACAGGGTGGCACCAGGACGCGGGACACAGGGTGGGCACTTACACACTTCATCTCGCGGTCGGTGAAGATGCGGCGCAGGACGTACATGCGGAGCGGGACGGTGAGGATAAGGATGAAGGGGAAGGCCAAGGAGGCGACAGTGGACATGACGGCCCAGAGCACGGCCAGGCACGCCAACTGCAGCGCCGTGAACAGGTGCATCCGCAGCGTCCGCACCTGCGCCCAGCATGGACGCAGCGTCAGCGCCCAGACACGGCGCCAGCACCCGGCACGGCCCCACCGGAGACATCAGGGGATGGCCCTGGACCTCGCTCCCAAAAACCAGATTGGCCAGGCCCCACGGATGCCCTGGTGCCCCCAATCCAAGGATGCTCCCAACCCAAGGGTGCTCCAAGCCCAAGGGTGCTCCAAGCCCACGCAGCTCCCAAGCCAAGGGAGTTTCCCAGCCCACAGGCGGTCCAGATGCATGGATGCTCCCAACCCAGAGGTGTTCCTGACCAAATGCTGCTCCAACCCAAGGATGCGCCCAACCCAATGGTGCTCCTGACCCAATGCTGCTTCCAGTCCAAGAGGGCTCCCAACCCAAAGCTGCTCCTGATCCAAGGAGGCTCCCAACACAACGATGTTCTCAACCCAAAGCTGCTCCCGACCCAAGGGGGCTCCTGATCCAAGGGGCTTCCTGGTCCAGTACCAACCCCGATCCCAGGGAGCCCCCAGCCTGGCTGCTGCCGTCCAGGATGGCCCCACCTCCCCCACGGCCCCTTGACCTTTTTGACGTAGGTGACATCAGGGTGGTGCTTGGGGGGCATCAGCAGGAGCTGCAGGCGCTCATAGAACTGGATCCCGTTGAGGGAGGTGACACCCATGTACAGGAAGATCCCGAAGAGCACGGCCAGCGGGATCTGCCGCAGGAGGTCCCCGATGACGATGGATAGACCTGGGCGGAGCGGGATCA
This sequence comes from Dromococcyx pavoninus, assembly GCA_033558185.1. NCBI lineage: Eukaryota > Metazoa > Chordata > Aves > Cuculiformes > Neomorphidae > Dromococcyx > Dromococcyx pavoninus. The sequence continues at coordinate 15,709 of JAUMJL010000693.1, forward strand.
GCTGGGGTAGGGGAGGCCCCCTCCCTGTCACCTCCCAACAACCCTGGGGGGAGGATCCGGGATCCCCAGTGCCCACATGGGATGCAATGGCTGCGTGGATCTGGCCAAAGAGGGGGGATGTCCCTCCCCACCACCCCCCGCGACTTCCCCAGGGCCGGGACAGACGGACAGAGGCCAACGGACAGGGCAGGAAAGGGCAGGGCAGGACCTACCGACGAGCACGGCCACCAGGAGCCCGGTGACGCGCTGCTCCTTCACCTCCTGGATCCTGGGCTTGTCCCCCGGCGCCACGGCCTTGCTGATGACGGTGAGCGCGTTGGCGTGGGTGACCGAGCGCACGGTGGCGGCTGCCAGCCAGGGCAGCCCAAAGAGCGCCAGGAACCCGCCCATGGCCACGATCAGCAGCAGGTCCAGGTGGAACCCCGAGCCCTTCTGCAGCTTCCTCTCCTTCTTGCTGATGATCAGCCTGGGCACAGGGGTGGGCGGTTGGCTCGGCTCGGCTCGGCTCACTTCAGCACAGCTCAGCTCACTTTAGCACAGCTCAGCTTGGAATGGCTCGGAACAGCACTGCTCAGTCAGCTTGGCACAGCTCGGCTCAGCGCATCTGGGCATGGCTCAGCTCAGCCCTGCTCATTAGGGCTCAGCTTGGCACTGCACATAACAGCTCAGCACAGCACAGTTCAGCATGGCTTGGCATTGCTGGGCACAGCACAGCTCAGCTCAGTTTGATACCACTCAGCTTGGCATGGCACAGCTTGGCATGGCCTGGCACATCTCAGCCTGGCACAGCGCAGCCTGGCATGGCACAGCTTGGCATGGCCTGGCACATCTCAGCCTGGCACAGCGCAGCCTGGCATGGCACAGCTCAGCTCAACTCAGCTTGGCACAGCTTGCATGGCTCAGCACAGCCCAGTTTGGCATGGCACAGCTTGGCACGGCTTGGCACAGATTGGCCTGGCACAGCTTGGCCTGGGATGGTGCAGCTTGGCGTGACTCAGCAGAGGTCAGCAAGGCTCAGCCTGGCACTGCTCAGTCTGGCACAGCTTGGCCTGTCTCAGCCTCACTTGGCACAGCTCGGCCTGGCACAGCCTGGGACAGCTCAGCCTGGCATGGCTCGGCCTGGCTCAGCCTCGCTTGGCACAGCTCAGTCTGGCACAGCTCGGCCTGGCACAGCTTGGCCTGGAATGGCTCAGCCCAGCCTGGCACAGTTCAGTGCACCTTGGCATGGCTTGGCACAACTTGGCCTGGCTCGGCCTGGTACAGCTCAGCATAGCTTGGCATGGCTTGGCACAGCTCAGCACGGCTCAGCCTGGCACGGCTCGGCCTGGTTCAGCCTGGCACATCTCCCCTGCCCCCCGTTGTCCCGGCGCCCCCGCTCACGTGGTGATCTGGGTCTCCATGAAGATGAGGATAAAGACGAGGAGCGCGGGGAGGCCGCTGGCCGCCATCATCCAGGGCGGGAAGGGGCGGTGCTGCCCCAGGGGGTTGATCACCCACCCACGGCGCGAGGGCGCCGTCACTGAGAGCCCCCGTGGCACGCTCAGCTTCTGGGGGGCACGGCGGGTCACGGGGGGGGGCACTGGGAGTGGGATGAGGGGGGCACTGGGAACAGTGGGCTCAGCTTCTGGGGTGCACAGCGGGTCACGGGGGGGCACTGGGAGCACTGGGACTGGGATGAGGGGGCACTGGGGGCAGAGGGAGTGGGGGGGCACTGGGGGCATTGGGAGTTGGGGGGCATTGGGAGCACTGGGAATGGGATGGGGGGCACAGGGGGCACTGGGAGTTGGGGGGGGCACTTGGAGCACTGGGAGTGGGATGAGGGGGCACTGGGAACAGTGGGCTCAGCTTCTGGGGGGCACGGCGGGTCACGGGGGCACTGGGGGTGCTGGGAATGGGATGGAGGGGCACTGGGGACACTAGGAGCAGTGGGAGTGGGGGGGCACTGGGGGCATTGGGAGTTGGGGGGGCATTGGGAGCACTGGGAGTCACTGGGAACACTGGAAATGGGTTAGGGGGTGCTGGGAGTGGGATGAGTGGGATGGGGGGGCATTGGGGGGTCACTGGGAGCACTGCGAATGCAATGGGGAGCAGTGAGTTCAACTGGGAGGGTCACTGGGGGAACTGGGAATGGCGGGGCACTGGAAGCAGTGGGCTCAGCTTCTGGGGGGGGCACTGGGAGCAGTGGGAAGGGGATGGGGGGGCACTGGGCGGCTGCGGGGGGCGCTCACCTGGGTGTAGGTGTCCTGGATGCTGTAATCAACCAACACCATCACCAGGATGGCGATGGGAACCCCGAAATCCCCAATGAGCCGACGGATCTGGGGGGCAGGGACGCGACACGGGGTCAGGTGGGTTCCATCCCACCCCATCCCACACCACACACCCCCCCACGCACCCTTCCCGGGAAGAACCGGCTGTTCTTGAACTTGCGCAGGAAGAAGGCGATGAAGAAGGTCCCAGCCATGAGCACCAGGGAGAGCAGGGCCGTGTTGGGTTGTCCGGTCACCCTGGCGGCGCCGGGGCTGCTCCTGGTGCCGTTGCCCCAGGGCTCGGTGTCATTGGACACCTCGGAGCCGTTGGCTGGGAGGCAGCCATGCAAAGGATGCTCCTGGAAGATCTGGGGGAACACCACCTCAGGTGGGCGCCGTCTCACCCCATACCGTCCCATCCCATCCCATTCCCAGCTCCATCTCCAGCCCAACCCAATGCAACCCAAGCTATCCCCATCCCATTCCCATCTCATGCCATCTCATGCCATCCACATTCCCATCCCATCCCATCCTCATTCCCATCTCATTCCATCCCCATTCCAATTCCCATCCCAACCCATCTCATCCCATCCCATCCCATCCCAGTCCATTCCATTCCATCCCCATCCCCGTGCCCGTGCCCATCCCCATCCTATGCCACCCCATCCCATCCCATCTCATCCCCATTCCCATCCCATCCCATCCTCATTCTCATCTCATTCCATCTCTATTCCAATTCCCATCCCATCTCCTTTCCAATTCCCATCCCATCCCCATTCCAATTCCCATCCCATCCCCATTCCAATTCCCATCCCACCCCATCTTGTCCCATCCCCAGCTCCAGCACAACCCAAAGCAACCTAAGCTATCCCCATCTCATTCCCATTCCCATTCCCCCTCTCCGCACCAGGTCCCACCTTGACCAGTTTGGAGAAGGTCTCATAGATGAAGATGAGGGAGATGAGGAGGGCGAAGATCTCCTGGGTGAAGCGTGACACGAAGCGCACCAGGAAGCTGCCCTCGAGGGCCACCATCAGCAGGACAATGAGGATGAGCCAGAGCCCGATCCAGACGCGCCCCACCAGGTACTCCAGGCCGTTGGAGGTGCAGAACTGCCCCGGACACACGGACAGCACAGCGAGACACAGACAGGACGGACGGACGGGATGGGACAGGACAGGACACACGGACAGGATAGGACAGGACGGGACAGGATGGGACACACAGATAGGATGGGACACACAGACAGAACAGGATGGGGTAGGACAGGACACACGGACAGGACAGGACGGGACACATGGATGGGATGGGACAGGATGGGACACACAGACAGGGCAGGGAGAGACAGACAGGACAGGATAGGACAGGGTGGGACAGGATGGGACAGACAGACAGGACGGGACGGGACGGGAGGGGACAGACAGACAGGATGAGACAGATGGACAGGATGGGATGGGACAGGACAGACAGACAGGATGAAACAGACGGACAGGACAGGACGGGACGGGAGGGGACAGACAGGAGAGGACAGATGGACAGGATGGGATGGGACAGGACAGACAGACAGGATGAGACAGACGGACAGGACGGGACGGGACGGGAGGGGACAGACAGGAGAGGACAGATGGACAGGATGGGATGGGACAGGACAGACAGACAGGATGAAACAGACGGACAGGACAGGACGGGACGGGAGGGGACAGACAGGAGAGGACAGATGGACAGGATGGGATGGGACAGGACAGACAGACAGGATGAGACAGACGGACAGGACGGGACGGGAGGGGACAGGCAGGAGAGGACAGATGGACAGGATGGGATGGGACAGGACAGACAGACAGGATGAGACAGACGGACAGGACGGGACGGGAGGGGACAGGCAGGAGAGGACAGATGGACAGGATGGGATGGGACAGGACAGACAGACAGGATGAGACAGACGGACAGGACGGGACGGGAGGGGACAGACAGGAGAGGACAGATGGACAGGATGGGATGGGACAGGACAGACAGACAGGATGAGACAGACGGACAGGACGGGACGGGAGGGGACAGACAGGAGAGGACAGATGGACAGGATGGGATGGGACAGGACAGACAGACAGGATGAGACAGACGGACAGGACGGGACGGGAGGGGACAGACAGGAGAGGACAGATGGACAGGATGGGATGGGACAGGACAGACAGACAGGATGAGACAGACGGACAGGACGGGACGGGAGGGGACAGACAGGACGGGACGGGAGGGGACAGACAGGACGGGACGGGAGGGGACAGACAGGAGAGGACAGATGGACAGGATGGGATGGGACAGGACAGACAGACAGGATGAGACAGACGGACAGGACGGGACGGGAGGGGACAGACAGGAGAGGACAGATGGACAGGATGGGATGGGACAGGACAGACAGACAGGATGAGACAGACGGACAGGACGGGACGGGAGGGGACAGACAGGAGAGGACAGATGGACAGGATGGGATGGGACAGGACAGACAGACAGGATGAGACAGACGGACAGGACAGGATGGGACAGACAGGACAGGATACATGGACAGGATGGGACAGAACAGACAGACAGGGTGGGATGGGACAGGATGGGACAGACAGACAGGACAGGACAAACGGATAGAACAGGACAGACAGACAGACGGGCTGAGCCTGCAGGATGGGCACAGGATGGGAGCCAGGGGTGGGAGCTGCCCCATGGATCCCAGGAACGACCCCCAGATTCCCAGAACGTCCCTCTATCCCTACAGATCCTGGGAACGTCCTCCCAACCCCACAGATCCCGGGAACATCCCCCCAGCCCCAGGAATCCCATGAACATCCCCCCAGCCCCCTGGATCCCAGGAGCATTCCCCCAGCTCCAGCAATCCCAGGAACGTGCCCCCAGCCCCATGGATCCCAGGAACCACCCCCAGCCCCACAGACCCCAGGAACGTTCCCCCAGCCCCCTGGCTCCTGGGAACATCCCCACGGATCCCGGGAATGGCTCACAGTGAAGAAGGCCTCCTCGAAGACAAGCAGGGGCCCCGAGAAGCCAATGATGAGCAGGGGTTGGGCCCCCAGGAGGCAGAAGACGATGCCCTGCAGAGACGTCGAGAGGATCAGCTCCGACACCCCCATCAGGTCCTGCGTCTTCTCCCCTGTGGGCGCCGCCGCATCAGCAACTCCGGCCCGGATCCCAACTCCCTCCCCAGGGCCCAGTTCTCCATCCCCAGATCCCAGCTCCCCATCCCCGGGGCCCAGTTCTCCATCCCCGGATCCCAGCTCCCAGGTCCACATCCTCAGGTCCCCATTCTCCATCCCTGGATCCCAGTTCTCCAACTCTGGGTCCTGATTCTCCAACCCCGGGTCCCAATTCTCCATTTCTGGGTCCCGATTCCCCATTCCCGGGTCCCAGTCCTCCATTCCTGAGCCCAGATTCTCCATTTCCACATGCTGATTCTCCATCCTTGGGTCTGGAATCTCCATCCCTGGTTCTGGACTCTCCTTCCCTGGCTCCCAGTTCTCCATCCCTCATCCCCAATTCTCCAACCCTGGGTCCCAGTTCTCCATCCCCAATCCCCAGCTCCCCACCCTTGGGTCCTAATTTTCCATCCCAGATCCCCAATTTTCCATCCCAAGATCCCGTTTCCCCATCCCTGGTTCTGGACTCTCCATCCCTGGGTCCCAATTCTCCATCTCAAATCCCCAATTCCCCATCCTTGGGTCCTGATTCTCCATCCCTGAGGCCAATTTTCCATCCCCTGGGTCCCAATTCCCCATCCCTGATCCCAAATTCTTCCTTCTGAACCCCGATTCCCCGTTTCCAGGTCCCAATGCTCCATCCCTGAGCCCCAATTCTCCATTTCCACATCCTGATTCTCCATCCCTGGTTCCAGACTCTCCATCCCGGATTCCCAGTTCCCCATCCCCGATCCCCAATTCTCCATCCTGGACCCCAATTCCCTGTCCCCAGGTCCCAATTCTCTATCCCTGGGTCTGGAATCTCCACCCCTGGGCCCCAATTCTCCATCTCTGGGTCCCAGTTCTCCATCCTTGGGTCCCAGTTCCCCATCCCTGGCTGTGGACTCCCCATCTCCTCTCCCCGTCTCCCAGCCATTCCCCCGCTCCCCTCCTGCCGGGCGCCCCCCGCACCCAGCAGTCCCCCGAAGGTGATGGCGGGCGAGAGGGCGGCAAAGTAGATGAAGATGGCGGCAGCGAGGCACTGCGGGCTGAGCGCGTCTCGGAAGTCGCTCAGGTACTTGGGGTAGCGGCGCCGCACGTCGCGGATCAGCCCCCCGAAGGGGCGCCCCGTGCGCCGCAGGGGGTCATCCTCCTCCACCCCCTCCTCCTCCTCATCCACCTTCAGCTTCAGCAGCGCTGATGGATGAATGGATGGACAGACAGGCGGACAGACGGGTGGTGAGTCCCTGCCAGACGCATGTTCCTCATCCCCAGGACACAGCTCTCCATCCCCAGATCCTGATTCCCCATCCCAGGCCCTGATTTCCCATCCTTGGGTCTTGATTCCCCAACCCAAGGTCCCAACTCCCCAGCCCGAGGTCCCGGTTCTGCCTCCTTGCATCCCCATTCTCCAACCCAAGGTCCCAATTCCCCATCTTGGGTCTTGATTCCCCAGCCCAAGGTCCCTGTTCTCCAAACCAAGGTCCTGATTCTACAGTCCGAGGTCCCAGTTCCCAACTGTGGATCCCAATTCTCCATCCCAGGCCCCGATTCCCCATCCTTGGGTCTTGATTCCCCCAACCCAAGGTCCCAATTCTCCAACCCAAGGTCCCAGTTCCCCATCCTTGGGTCTTGATTGGCCACCCCGAGGTCCCGATTCTACAACCTGAGGTCCCGATTCCGCATCCTTGCGTCCCTATTCTCCAACCCAAGCTCCAAATTCCCAATCTTGGGTCTTGATTCCCCAACCCAAGGTCCCAATTCCCCAGCCCGAGGACCCAGTTCCCCACTGTGGATCCCAATTCTTCAACCCAGGCCCCGATTCCCCATCCTTGGGTCTTGGCTCCCCAACCCAGGGTCCCAATTCTCCAACCTGAGGTCCTGGTTCTGCCTCCTTGCATCCCTATTCTCCAACCCAAAGTCCCAATTCCCCATCTTGGGTCTTGATTCCCCAACTCAAGGTCCCTGTTCCCCAACCCAAGGTCCCAATTCTACAGTCCGTGGCCCCAGTTCCCCATTGCGGATCCCAGTTCTCCATCCCAGGCCCCGATCCCCCAACCCCAGGTCCTGGTTCCCCCTGCCACCCCTCGGGGCGCGTTCCCGGCCCCACCTTTTTCCTCGGGGGACTTGGGCTCGGGCAGCAGGCGCCGCTCCTGCTCCTGGCGCTTGCGGAGCATCTGCCTCTGGAAGTGGGCGACGCTGCGCAGGAGCTCCTCGCCCTGCACCTCGGAGGGCGGCAGCACCACGCTGCAGTCCAGGAAGGCATTGATGGCCGTCAGCAGGTCCTGCCGCGCGTCCGCCAAGTATGCGGCCTCGTGGAATTGCTGCCAGGAGTGGAGGCGCCGTCGGGAATGACAGGACCGGGGCGAGGGGGAGGGGGATGAGGACCTGGGATGGGGAATTGGGGCCTGGAATGGGGACCTGAGACAGGGAATGGGGACCTGGGATGGGCAATGGGGACCTGGGATGGGCAATGGGGACCTGAGACAGGGAACTGGGGACCTGGGATGGGCAATGAGGATCTGAGACAGGGAATGGGGACCTGGTATGGGCAGTGGGGACTGGGAATGGGGACCCGAGACAGGGAATTGGGACTTGGAATGGGCAGTTGGGACTGGGAATGGGGATCTGAGACAAGGAATTGGGACCTGAGATGGTGAATTGGCAACCCAGGAATGGGGAATGGGGGACCAAACGATGGAGAATGGGGACCTCAGATGGACAACCAGGACCCGGGGATGGGAAACTGAGGACCAGGATGGGGAAATGGGGACCTGGAGATGAAGAATGGGGATCCACGGATGGGGAATTGGGACCTGGAGATGGAAAATCTTGGACCCAGGGATGGAGAATCTAGGACCAGGGTTGGAGAATGGGGGAGTGGGGATGAGGAATGGGACCTGGGGGTGGGGAACTAGGACCTTGGGATGGAGAATAGGCGTCTGGGGACTGGAAACTGGGGGTCAAGATGGGGAATGGAGACCTGGGGAGGGGAATGGGGGACAGGGATGGGGAATGGGGGACAGGGATGGGGAATTGTGATCTGTGGTTGGGGATTCTGGGACCAGGGATGGAGAATGGGGGAGTGGGAATGGAGAACTGGGGACCCAGGGATGGAGAAAAGGGACCCAGGGATGGGGGATGGAGAATGGGGACCCGGGAATGGGGAAGGTGGTCCCAGTTGGGCCCCCAGTGCACCTTGTCAGACATGAGGGTGGAGATGGAGCGGCCGATCTCGTGGTAGTCCATGTGGGTGCTGCTGGGGCCCAGGAGCACGAAGAGGAACCGCACGGGCACTGGCACCTCCAGCACCGAGTCCAGCTCGGCCGCCTCGCGCAGCCGCACGAACGCCATGGTGGGCTGGTCCAGGAACGCCACGCAGCCTGCAGGCACGGGGGGTCAGGGTGCATGGGGGGGGCACCACGGGGTGCAGGCGGTCACCGTGGGGCACAGGAGTGCAGGGGGTCAATGTGGGGCACAGGGGGTCACCATGGGGCTCAGCATTCATCGTGGGGCCCAGGGGATCACTGTGGGGTGCAGGGGGTCACCATAGGGCACAGGAGTGCAGGGGGTAGCCCTGGGGCTCAGGGGTCACCGTGCAGCACAGGGGGTGAATGTGGGGTGCAGGGAGTCAATGTGGGGTTCGTGGGGTCCCTGTGGGGCACAGGAGGTCACCGTGGGGTGCAGGAGTGCAGGGGCTCAATGTGGGGCACAGGGGGTCACCGTGGGGCTCAGTATTCATCATGGGTCCCACGGGGTCACCGTGGGGTGCAGGAGTGCAGGGGGTCACCGTGGGGCTCAGGGGGTCACTGGGGGGTGCAGGAGTGCAGGGGATCACTGTGGGGCTCAGGGGTCCCCGTGGGGCACAGAGGGTCAATGTGGGGCTCAGAGGTCACCATTGGGCTCTGGGGGTCCCGTGGGTCTCCGTGGGTCCCCCAGCGCCCCCCGTACCCACGAGCACCACGGTTGCCTCCGCGTTCTCCGGAATCTTCTCGAGGAGCTTCAGCTCGTGCTTGGACTTGGAGCGGGCGATGGGCGGTGCTGGGAGCTCCCTCTGCCGGGATGGAAGGAGAGGGGTGGGAATGGGGTGGGAATGCTGGGAATGGGTGGGCAAGGGGTGGGAATGGAGAGAATGAGGTGGGAAGAGGGTGGGAATGGGGTGGGAAGAGGGTGGGAATGGGTGGAGATGGGCTGGGAATAGGACTGGGAAGAGGTAGGAATGGTGGGAATAGCTGGGAACAGATGGGAATGGCTGGGAATGGTGGGAAAGGCTTGGAATCACTGGGAAGGGGTGGGAAAGGCTGGGAATGGGTGGGAATACCTAGGAACAGGTGTGAACTGCTGGGAATAGATGGGAATGGGACGGGAATTGACTGAGAATGGGTGGGAATCACTGGGAATGGGTGGTAACGACTGGGATTGGGTGGGAATATCTAGGAACGGGTGGGAACGGCTGGGAATCACTGGGAAAGACTGGGAATCACTGGGAATGGCTGTGAGCGGATGGGAATGTCCGGACGCAGGGCGGGCTCACCTCACGCTCCAGGTCGAGGCGCACGGGGGGCTCAGCCGCCATCAGGGGCTCGGTGAGGGCCGGTTCGGAGCCGTCGCCCACGGTGCTGGGGCCATGGTGGGGGCTGAGCAGGGAGCCCAGGCTGCCTGCCGAGATGTTCCGCGGGAACGAGAACTCCTTCTCGTCGCTTGGGTGGCTGTGGGACAGCGGGGTCTGTGCCCACCCACCCGCAGCTGGGGGGCACAGGGCAGGGGAACGGGACGTGGGGGGGTGGTGGTGGGACGGGGGGCTCTGTGGGGGGGGGATGTGGGACGTGGGGCGGGGACGTGGGGTTCGGGGAGGGACATGGAGTGGGGGGGGATGTGCAGCATGGGGGGGGATTTGGGGTGCACAGGGGAGAGATTTGGAGTGGGGGGGATGTGGGGAGTGGGGGTGGGGACACACGGGGGGATGTGGGGCATATGGGGGGACATGGGGGCACAGCAGAGGGGGACACTCAGGGCGCAGTGGGGGGCAATGTAGGGGACGTGGGGCACGGTGGGGGGGATGCTGAGGAACAGCTGAGGACACGTGGGGGGCGTGGGGGGGGACACGTGGCAAGGGAACACCTGGGGACACGGGGGCGCTGTGGGGGGACATGGGGGGCACGGCAGTGGGGGACGTGTGGGGCATGGGTGTTAATGCAGTGGGGGGACACCTGGGGACACATGTCAGGGGTGAGGACACCAGGAGACACGCAGAGAGGACACCTGGGGACACGCAGAGGGGCGTGTCATGGGTGGGGACACCTGGGGACACGCGGGGGGGGCGTGTCAGGGGCGGGGACACCTGGGGACACGCGGGGGGGAACACCTGGAGACATGCGGGGTAGTGCCCGGGGCGGGGAACCCTGGGGACACACGGGGCCGTGTCGGGGGTGGGGACATCTGGGGGCACGGGGGGGCGTGTCGGGGGTGGGGACACCTGGGGACACGCAGAGGGCGTGTCCGGGGGGGGGCACCTGGGGACACGCGGGGTCGTGTCCGGGACGGGGACACCTGGAGACGTGCGGGGGGGTGTCCGGGACGGGGACACCTGGAGACGTGCCGGGGGGGGGGGGGGGGGGGGCGTGTCGGGGGACACCTGGAAACGTGCGGGGGGCGTGTCGGGGGTGGGGACACTTGGAGACATGCGGGGGGCGTGTCGGGGCGGGGACACGCGCGGTCAGCCCTCCACCCCACCTGTGCTTGAGCAGCAGCGCCCGCAGCACCTTCCCGCGGTCCTCGGCGCGGATTTGATCCGTGATCACCATCTGCTCCACTACCTGGTGCGCGACCCCCGGCAGCGTCTTCTGGTCCAGGTCCAGCAGCACCGCCCCTGCCGGGGGGGCCGGGGTGGGGTCAGCAAACATCCCGCTTTCCAGGGGTCTAGGGGGCGCTGACGAATGGGGAACCTCCCTTTCCTGGGATCCCCCCTTCCCAGGATCTGGAGGATAATCCTGGGGGGGGCTGAGGCCGTGGAACAGGGACCCCCCCACACTCCCTTTCCTGAGATCTGAGGGGGGCTGAGGCCATGGAAAGGGGACACCCCCTTTTCTGGGACACCCCCTTCCTGGGATCTGGGGGGGCTGAGGAATGCGGACTCCCCCCTTCCTTCCTTAGATCCATGGGGCCATCCTGGGGGGGGCTGAGGCCATGGAAAGGGGATCCCCCATCCTGGGATCTGGGAGGCCATCCTGAGGGGGCTGAGGAATAGCGATCCCCCCTCTCCCAGGATCCAGGGGCTGAGGACACAGAACAGGAATCCCCTCTTCCTGGGGTCCCCCCTTTCCTAGGACCCAGGGGGCTGAGGCCATGGGACAGAGACCCCCCCCCTTGCCCGGAATCTCCCCTTCCTGGGATCCACGGGACCATCCTGGGGGGAACTGAGGCCATGGAATGGGGACCCCCCCCCACTCCCTTTCCAGAGTCCATGGGACCATCCCTGGGGGGGGCTGAGGAAAGGGGACCCCCCCTCATAAGGGTCCTGGGGGGTCTGAGGCCACAGGAGGGGAATCCCCACCATGCGCCAGGGTCCGCCGCAGCTCCAGGAGGCTCCGGAAGGAGAGGGAGGCAACGTGGGGCTTCCCCCAGCGCTCGGTCTCCTCCTCCACGTCCTCCTCAAACTTGATCCAGCGCGCTGTCTCCTTCCACTGGAGCTCCTGGTTCTTGTCCACCACCAGCTCGTTCAGCTCCACGAAGACCTGTGGCACGGCCACAGTGGGAACCCGACCGTGGGATCCACCAGGATGGGGGGAACCCGACCGTGGGATCCACCCAGAGCCCCACCTCGTGCGGCTGCCGGTCATGCTTGCGCTGCCGCGCGCTGGGCTCAGCATGGTCCTTGCCCACGTGGATCACCTGCGCCTTTGCGCTCTTTCCGCACCAGGTGCCGCCGCACACCCGGCACGTCCTCAAAGCGGTGACCTGGGGGGGACAAGGGGGACCACGGAGTCATGGAATCATGGAACCGTGGAGTGGGTTGGTCTGGAAGGACCCCAAAGCCCATCCAGCCCCACCCCCTGCCATGGGCAGGGAGCCCTCCCACTGGAACAGGGGGATCCAAGCCCCATCCAGCCTGGCCTTGAACACCTCCAAGGGTGGGATCTGGGGGTTCTGGTTGGCACCAACTTAGAATCATGGAATCGTGGAATAACGCTCCTGGCACTGCTCCCCCTGTCCTCCCCTTGCCCGCCCCAGTTCTCCCATCCCGTCCCCCCCTGCACTGCCCCCTCTGACACTGTGACACTGCCCCCCGTGTCCCCCTTTCCTCCCCCCCTCCCCACTGGCACTGCCCCCCCGGCCCTCCCCCCCAAGCACTGTCCCTCCCCCATCACTGCCCCCCCATCCCCACTGTCTCCCCTCCTCCCAGCCCACTGCTCCCCCGTCCCCCACCCAGCTTTCCCCTCCCTGTCCCCCCCTCATCTCCCCCTCCAGCACTGTTCCCCCCACCCCGCCCATCACTGTACATCCCCCCAGCACTGCCCCCCGTCCCCACTGTCTCCCCCCCTCCCAGCACTGCCCTCCCTCCCCTCCATCACTGCCCCCCCATCCCCCCCACCCAGCACTGCCACCTCGTCGCCCCCATCCCCCCATCACTGCCCCCCCGTGCCCCCTGTCTCCCCCCCACCCAGCACTGCCTCCTGTCCGCCCCATCACTGCACCCCCATTCCTCCTGTTTCCCTCTCTCCCAGTACTGCCCCCCCCTGCCCCCCATCACTGCCCACCCTATCCCCACTGCCTCCCCCCCCTCCCAGCACTGCCCCCCCCCCCCCGTCCCCCCCCGTCCCCATTTTCCCCGCCCCATCCCCTCCTCACTCTTCATGCCGTCCAGGTGCGCGGTGCCCAGGGTCTGGGCCTCGCTCTCGTCTGTGGGCACCTGCTGGAAGCGGGGATGCTGGGGGCGGTCCTGCTGCCGATGCGGCGCCGCTCCTGCAGGTTGTAACTGCGATGCCCACGACCCGGGGAGCCCCGCTCGGCGCCCGCCGGTGCTGCCTCCGCCCGCGACGCATCGGGGCTGTGGGGCAGCGGGGGTCAGGGTGGGAAAAAACCTGCCCCACGGCCCGGCTGGGGAGGGGAGCTATGGGGCAGGCAGCGCTATGGGGGTGGTACTGCCGTGGGGCAGCTGTGGGGCAGATGCCAAAATGGGGCAGGCAGAGGCGCTGCTGACCCCCCCCCCCCCCCCGCAATCCCACGCCCCCTGTGCCACCCCCCCGGCCTCTCTCACCTGCCGGCCTGGGGGGAGGCGGCTCCGGGGGGTTCCGAGGGGGCTCCGGGAGCTGCCGGGGACCGCGGGGGCTCCTCCGCCCGGCGGGGGTCGCTCAGCTCATCCTCCTGCAGGAAAAACTGGGGGGGGGTACGGGACCTGAGTAGCTCCTCCAGCTCCTCTCCCAGCTCTGGTGTCCCCAGTTCCTCTCCCACAACCCCCTTCCCAGCTCCAGTGTCCCCAGCCCCTCTCCCAGCTCTGGTGTCCCCAGTTCCTCTCCCAGAGCCCCTTTCCCACCTCCAGTGTCCCCAGTTCCTCTCCCCCAGCCCCTTTCCCACCTCCAGTGTCCCCAGTGTCCCCAGTTCCTCTCCCCCAAGCCTTTCCCAGCTCTGGTGTCCCCAGTTCCTCTGTCCCCAGCCCCTCTCCTAGCTCCAGTGTCCCCAGTTCCTCTCCCCCAGTCCTTTTCCCAGCTCCGGTGTCCCCAGCTGCGGTGTCCCCAGCTGCGGTGTCCCCAGTTTCTCTCCCCTCCGCCCCGACCTGCACGGCCTCCGGCGGCCGCAGCTCCTCGGCCGAGCGCTCGGTCTCGGTATCGCCCGCCTCCTCCTCATCCTCCTCGGCCTCCTCGATGGGGGGCGCCTCGCCAGGGGCCTGGGGGCGGCGCGGCTTCTGCTTCCCCTTCTTGGGGGGCCCCTTCTTACGGCGGGCGGCGGGGGGGAGGTGGGTAGAGAGCGGGTGGTGGATGTGGTGGGACGACTGACGGTGGTCTGGGGGGACAGGGGGTCGGCACCCATCCCGACGGCAATCCCGCTGCCTATCCCGCTCCCCATCCCACCATCCGCGCCCTCATCACGCTCTCCCACCCCTCTCCCTCGCTCTCCCGCCCCGTTCCCATTCTTATCCCACCCTCTTCCGGCCCCATTCCCACCCTTCTCCTATCCCATTCCTGCCCCTCTCCCGCCCCGTTTTCCCCCATTCCCGCCCCGTTCCCATCCCCCTCCTATCCTTTTCCCACCCTCTTCCCGCCCCATTCCCGTCCCTCTCCCATCCTTCCCCCACCCCTCTCTCATCCCGTTCCCGCCCCTCTCCCGCCCCGTTCCCATCCCTCTCCCATCCTTCTCCCACCCCTTTCCCATCCCGTTCCCGTCCCTCTCCCACCCTTCTCCCACCCCCCTCCCATCACATTCCCGCCCCTCTCTCGCCCCGGTTCCCCCCATTTCCGCCCCGTTCCCATCCTTTTCCCACCCTCTGCCCGCCCCATTCCCGTCCCTCTCCCGTCCTTCTCCCACCCCTCTCCCGCCCCGTTCCCAACCCTCTTCCATCCTTTTCCCACCCTTCTCCCACTCCTCTCCCATCCCGTTCCCGCCCCCCCCATCCCATTCCCGCCCCTCTCCCGCCCCGTTTCCCCTCATTCCCCACCATTCCCGCCCCTCTCCCGCCCCGCTCACACTCGAAGTCCTCCTCCCCGTAGCTCCTCCCGCCCTCCTCGCCGCTCCTCGGCCGCGCCTCGCTCAGGATCTCCTCGAAGCGCTCCACCCCCAGCGCCTTGTTCAGGTCCTTCTCCTCCTCCTCTTCCTCCTCCGCCGGGAACACGGGCGAGACGGTGCCCGGCACCTCCTGCTCGGGCTGGGGTGGCACCGGGGCTCAGGGCGGCGCCGGGAACGTGCTGGTGCCGCGCTTCTCCAGTGTATCCCAGTATCCCAGTGCCGCGCTTCCCAGTGCCATCCTGCCCTGGCATCCCTGGTGCTGTGCTCCCACCACGTATCCCAGCATCCCAATGCCGCAATTCCCACTGCCGGTATCCCTGGTACTGTGCTTCCCCAGTGTATCCCAGTATCCCAGTGCTGTGCTTCCCGGTGCCACCATCCCCAGTGCTGTGATCCAGCCATGTATCCCAGTATCCCAGTGCCACACTTCCCAGTGCCACCCTGAATCGGCATCCCTGGTACTGTGCTTCCCCAGTGTATCCCAGTATCCCAGTGGTGCGCTTCCCAGTGCCAGCATCCCCAGTGCTGTGATCCAGCCATGTATCCCAGTATCCCAGTGCCATGCTTCCTAGTGCCATCCTGACTCGGCATCCCTGGTACTGTGGTTCCTCAGTGTATCCCATGCTTCCCAGTGCCACCATCCCTGGTGCTGCACTTCCCAGTGCCATCCTGCCCTGGCATCCCTGGTGCTGCACTCCCACCATGTATCCCAGTGCCAGCATCCCTGGTACCATGTGTCCCAGTGTATTCCAGTGCCAGCTTCCCATTGCCACCATCCCTGGCACCATGCATCCCAGTGCCAGCAGCCCCAGTGCTGTGATCCAGCCATGTATCCCAGCATCCCAGTGCCACGCTTCCCAGTTCCACCCTGACTTGTCATCCCTGGTGCTGTGCTTCCCCAGTATATCCCAGTATCCCAGTGACAATTTCCCACTGCCACTATCCCTGGTACCATGCATCCCAGTGCCAGCATTCCCAGTGTTGTGATCCAGTCAGTGTATCCCAGTATTCCAGTGCATCCCAGTGTCAGCACCCCTGGTGCTGAGCTTCCCAGTTCACACCCATTCCTGAACTCTGGTGCCCCCCACTCACCCCACACCCTCATTCCCACACCCAGTGCCCCCCTTATCCCACACGCCCGTTTCTGTGCCTGGTACCCCTATTCCCACACCCCCCACTCACCTCACACCCCCATTCCTGCACCCCAGTGCCCTCCCCCACATTCCCACACCCTCATTCCCATAACCTGGTGCTCCCCAACTCACCCTAGACGTGGACGCCCAGTTCCCACAACCCTATTCCCGCACACCCTCTGCTCTGGGATTGGGGGGTGCAAGGGGGTGCGGGAGGTTTAGGGCTGCAGGAGGGGGGTTGAGGGGTGCAGGGGGGGGTGTGGGCCTGGGGGGTGCTGGGGGGGTCCCATGGGGGGCACTGGGGGGGGGGTTGCAGTGCTGGAATTGGAGGGGGGTGGCTGCAGGGGGGGATGCTGAGGGAGGGTGCAGTGCTGGGATTGGGGGGTGCTGGGGTGAGGGGTGTTGGGGGGGGGGGGCTGTGCAGTACTGGGATTGGAATGAAGGGGGGGCTCCCTGGCATGCTGAGGGGTGTGCAGTGCCAGGGGGCTCCCAGGGGTCCTGGGTGGGGGATAGCAAGGGGATGTTGAGGTGGGGGGTGCAGGGGGTGCTGTGCTGGGATTAGGATGGGGGATGGGTGCCTGGTGTCGGAATGAGGTGGGGGGGTTCCTGAGGATGCTGAGGGCTCCCAGGGGTGCTGAGGGGAAGTGCTGGGGGGTGTGCTGGGATTTGGGGGGGATAGTGGGGGGGGCTGCTGGGGATGCTGGGAGGGGGGAAGGTCCCGGGGATGGATGCTAGGGGTGGTGGACAGTGCTGGGATTGGGGGGGGGGGGGAAGGGGATGCTGGCAGGGGGGATGCTGAGGGGCGGTGCAGTGTTGGGATTGGGGGGGATGCTGGAGGCGGCATGCTGGGCTCTTAGGGGTGCTGGGGGGGCTCCCCCTGATGGGTGCTGGGGGGTGCAGTGCTGGGCTTAGGGGGGGGATGGGATGTCTGGGGGGGGATGCTGGGCTCCCAGGGGTACTGGGGGGGGGGAAGTTTCAGGAGGGGTTCCCCCTGATGGGTGCTGGGGGGATGCAGTGCCGGGGTTGGGGGGGGATGATGGGCTCGCAGGGGTGCTGGGGATGCTGGGGTATGGGGGGGGAAGTCCCAAGGACAGATGCTGGGGGGGAGGGGGGCAGTGCCAGGATTTGGGGGGGGGAGGATGATGGGGGGGGGCGTTGCTGGGCTCCCAGGGGTGATGGGGGGGGGGATGCTGGGGGAGGTGCAGTGCCAGGATTGGAGGGGGGGGAGGATGATGGGGGGCGCTGCTGGGCTCCCATGGGTGTTGGGGGGGGGGTTGTCACCCTGATGGACGCTGGGGGGGGGGGGGGGGGCAGTGCCGGTTGACACGCTGGGTGGGAGGGGATGGGGTGCAGGGGGGGTGCTGGGGTGGGGATGCCGGGCTCCCAAGGGTGCTGGGGGGCTGCAGGGGGGGTTCAGTCCAGCCCCGCCCCCCCGTACCTGGTCCATGTTGGAGTCGTTGCCTCCACCGCTGCCGCCGCGCTTTATCGGGGCGGCTGGGACGGGGGATGCGGGGGGGTGGGGGTGGGGGGGTACAAGGGGAGGGCCGGGGGGAGCTGGTGGGGGCGGCGGCTCCGTCCCCAGCGTCGCCAAATATTGACCGAGCGGCGCCGCAAGGTGAGAGCGGCCCCGTAGAGGGCGCGGGGGGGGGGCGGCGGGGGGACGGAACGGGGATGGGGGGGGGGAACACCGGATCGGGGGGGGACACACCGAGGGGAGGCGTCACCGGAATGGGAGAGGGGCACCGGGATGGAGGGGACACTGGGAGGGGGATGGGACACCCCGGCATGGGGGACCCGGGGGGGGAATTTGGAATGGGGGGGGGTGACAGCGATGGGGGACACTGCGAGGGGGACACCCCGAGATGCAGGGGACACTGGGAAGGGGAGGGGGGACATCGGGATGCAGGGGACACCCTCCGGGATGAAGGAGGGACACTTGGGGGGGGGGGGGGGGGGGGGGACACGACACGGGACACTGGGATGGAGAGGGAAACCCCCCGGCGTGAAAGGGAAACCCTGGGATGGGGGGGGACACCGGGATGGGGTTGGGATGTGGGACTGGAGGCTCTGGGAGAAGCAGGATGGGGAGGGGGGACAGACAAGAGCCCCCCGCCCTGGGACCCCCCCCCCGCACCTCGCCGTGGTGCCCCCAAATCTGCCGGGATTGGGGGGGACCGCGATGGACCTCCCCTCCCCTTGCACCCCTGCGTCAGCCCCGCATCCCCCCTCCCCACCACGGCCCCCCTTCGGGCCCCCTAGTGCCCCCAGACCCCTCCCTCCCCACCACGGCCCCCCTAGTACAGTGCGACCCCCCCAGCACCCCCTTGAAACCCTCCCTCCCCTCCATGCCCCCCCCCCGCAGTGCAAGCCCTTCAGACCCCCTGGTACCCCCAGACCCCCAAGAACCCCCTTAAACCCCTCCTCTCCCCGCAACAGCACCCCCAGACACCCCCCCTCCTCACCATGACCGACCCCCCCCCCGCAGTGCAACCCCTTCGGACCCCCCTGGTACCCCAAACCCCCCCATTCCCACCACAGCACGACCCCCCGGCGCCCCCAGACCCCCCAGCACCCCCAGAACTCCCAGCTCCACGGTGGCCTTGAAGCCACCTCCTCACCTCTCCTGTCCTCCCGCACCTATGGGTGCCACCAGGACCCCCTGACTGGGTGCTGGGGGCATGTGGCCACTGGGATGGGGGGAACTGGGAGCCACCGGGATGGAGGGACTGGGAGGGGGCTGGAGCTGTGGGGATGTGGCCACCAGGAAGCAACACTAGAGCCATGGCCAGTGCGGGGAGAGGATGTGGCTACCAGGACAAAGGGCTGGTGGCCACAGCCCGTGCCAGGGCCACTAGGACATGGCGCTGGGAGCCGTGGGGATGTGGCCACCAGCAAGTGGGTCTGGGATCCAGGGCCGGGGGGGGGGGGGGGGGGGGGGGGAAGTGGCCACTGGGAAGTGGGGCTGGTGGCCACAGCCTGGAACAGGGAGCTGGGAGCTGTGGGGATGTGGCCACTGGGCTGGTGGCCACGGCCAGTGCTATGGCCACCGGTGCACAGGGCCGGGAACTGTGGGGATATGGCCACCGGGAAGCGGGGCTGATGGCCACAGCCTTGGGAGGGAGATGTGGCCATCGGGAAGCGGGGCTGGTAGCCACAGCCTGGGGGGGGAAATGTGGCTACCAGGAAGTGGTGCTGGTGGCCAGGGCTGGTGCCACGGTGCCGTAGCCACCGGGACGTGGGTCTGGTGGTCACAACCTGAGCCACGGCCACCGAGACATGGAGCCGGGAGCCGTGGGGATGTGGCCACCGGGAAGCGGGGCCGGGAGCCAGGGCCAGTGCTGGGAGGGATGTGGCCACCGAGACACAGGGCTGGTGGCCACGGCCCGTGCCAGGGACAGCGGGACACGGGGGTCACGTGTGCCACGGGGCCGGTGGCCGGGCTTACCCGCGGTGCCCACAGGAACTCCATGGTGGCCGCGGGGGGCGGGGCCCGGTGCCACCGCGAGTCACGTGAGCGGG
>JAUMJL010000694.1:0-38425 GCA_033558185.1 Dromococcyx pavoninus
CCGGCGGCGCCATGGCAACGGCGCGCGCCGTGACGTCACCGCGGCGCCCGCTGGGGCGGCCCAGCCTGGGGCTGCCCGCGTTCCCATGGCAACGGGGCCTGCAGCCGGTGCCCCCTGCCTGGTACGGGTGTGCGGGGCCCACGGCAGATGCTCCGGGCCTGGTGCGGGGGTCCCGGGCCTGCAGCAGGTGCCCCGGGCCCGGTGTGGGTGTGCAGCACCTGCAGCCACTGTGCAGGGCCCACTTTGGGTGTTCCAGGCCCAGTGTGGGGATCTCGGGACTGCAGCCAGTGTGCAGAATCTGCAGCCGGTACCCCAGGCCCAGTACGGGCATGTGGGGCCTGCAGCCTGTGCATGGGGACCCATGCAGGTGTCCCAGGCCTGGTGTGGGTGCTCAAGACCTGCCATGGGTGTCCCAGGCTTGATGTGGGTGTCCTGTGCCCACCGTGCCTCCTGTCCCCATCACTGGTCCTGCAAGCAGCCCTCCTCCCACCACCTGCCCCCCATGGCCCCAGCTGAGCCCCAGCCCAGCCAGCTCCTGTGCCCAGGGGCAGCTCCCAGAGCAGCAGCCCAGGGAGCCCTCTTTGGGGTCACCTGGGTGGACATGGGGCCCACAGTGCAGGGCACAGGCGAGGTGCTCTTGCTCTATAACTTTATTCACACAGGAGGTGTCCTGCAGCCCCTAGCCTGCTTGCCGCTTTGGGCACAGGCAGGAGGGTGTGGGGGTCCAGGCTCTGCTGGGGCATCACTGGCAGGTGTTGTAGATCTGGACCTGCTGGTTAATGGCAGCCAGTACCTCCCTCATCCTGGCCTCTAGCCCGCCCAGCAGGGTCGCCTTAGCATCCAGCACCCGCTCGTTCCGCTCGTACTCCTCCTCCAATGCTGTGGGGGACACAGATTAGCCTGGCCTCTGCCACCTCCCCCCACCCTCGGCCCACCATCTCGTCCTCACCTCGCAGCCTCTGCAGCTTGCCCTGGGCATCCTGCAGCAACCCAGCAGCCTCATCCCGCAGCTGCTGTGCCCGGCTGCCTGCCTGCTGCACGCCCTGTGCCCGGTGCTGCACCAGTTCCTGTGCTGTCCGGTACCGGTCCCGCAGCGGCCCCTCCAGCACCTACCAGTCAGCGGGGCCGGTCAATGGGACTTCCACAGGACCCCTGCACCCCCTGCTCACTCACCTGCTTGGCCTCGCCGGCTCGGTCCTGTGCTGCGCTGGCCGCCTCTTGAGCACGTGTGGCTGCCAGGCTGTTGTTGGCACGTTTCACCTTCAGGGTGTCTGTCTGTCTGTCCAGGAGCCCAATCTGCTCCATAGCACCTGCCAGCTGCTGCTCTGCACTCACTGTCTGGGCCTGCATCTGGGGACATGGCAGAGGTCCATGGGTGATGCACAGTGGGGACAGGTCCCTGCCCACCCTGGTGGGGTTGAGGTCATGGGGACAGGGCTCTTACGGTGCTGAGGGCTCTCTCGCTGTGCTGGATGTCACCGACAGCTTGGTGCAGCACCTGCTCAGCCATGCTCTGGGCTTGCCGTGCCTCATCCAATGCCTGCCGCACTGCCTCGGCTGTGCCCCGCACCCCCTCTGCCCGTGCCCTGCAGCCAGGGCGGCACAGCCTCAGTGCCAGCTGAGGCTGGGGGTCCTCAGGGGGGCTGCGTCACTATGTCCTTGGGCTCACCTGGCCCGCTGGGCATCCTGCAGCAGCTGCCTGGCTTGTTGCACGTCACCAGCCGTCTGTTCCAGGATGGCATCCACACTGGCCAGGCTGCGCACCCGCATCTTGATCTCCTCCGCCAGGCGACGGATCTGGGCCGGCGCGGCTGGGAGCGACAGCTCCAGCACTCGGCTGGCTACCACCTCGATGCTCTCAGGGTCAGCACCCTCCTCTGCGGGCAGGAGCCATCAGTGTGTCTCCTGTGGCACCTCGGGGTGAATAGCCATGGGGAGGGAACGTAGGGCAGGGTAGGGGAGCAGGGGATGGTTGTGGGGTCACCGGATGTTTGGGGCAAGGCGGGGCTGGGGTGCAATGCAGTATGGGGCAGGGACTGTGTGGTGTGGTGGGGCAGTGCCAGAGTGGTGCAGTCCACATGCAGCATGGGGGCCATGCAGCACAGCATGATGCAGGATCAGTGCGGTGTGGTGCAGGTGCAGAGCCATGCAGTGCCAGGCAGGGGCAGCCAGCCCCCCTGGCACACTGGCACTCACGGCTCAGGAAGGCCTTGACTTGGGTGATGAGCTCCCGCAGCTCCTTGTTGGAGCTCTCCACATGGGCCCTGGTCTGGTTTGCCTTGTCCAGGGCTGCCTGTGCCTGCAGCCATGCTTCATCTGCCTTCCCTTTGGCTTCGGCCACCTGGGCAAGGGCAGAGACCCTCAGGCCCCAAGGGTGAGTGGCACAGCTGTGCCACCCACTCCCACCAGACCCTGTGTGTTTTGCACCTTGTGGGAGAGCTGGGCCACGTCGCTGGTGGCCCGCCGCAGCTCCTCCTGGGCATGGTGTGCCCGGTCCAGCGCGCTGTCAGCAGCAGACACAGCCCCACCGCAGCTCAGACCCCCGCAGCGCCGTCCCCCATCCTCGTTCCGGCACCCAGCCCCCCCACAGGGGCTCTCAGCACAGGGCACGTCTCCTGCTGCACCGCAGACCTGCAAGGCAGTGTAAGCTCAGGGCAGCTGAGCTCCATGCCCCCAGTCCCTTCCCCATGTCCCACCTTCTCGTTGAGTGGGTGCAGGCTCAGTGCCTGCACCCTCGCTGCCAGGTCCATCAGCGCCCGCCGATTGGCTGCATTTCGGCGATTGAAGTCATCCCTCCGGCTGGCCAGGAGCTGCTCAGTGCGGCGTCGGGTGGCTGCTGAGGCGCTGACAGGGCTGGGCACGATACGGGTGGAGGTGTCTGCCCGGTTCTCGGCCTCCCACGACTCCCTGTGGGACTCACGGATGCTGTCATAGGCACCTGGGGGGGGCAGGGACACCATCAGATCCTTGGCCACAGCCTTGCAGCCCCAGCCCAGCTCTGTGGTGCTGCTCACCAAAGAAATTAGAGGTCTTAAGGGTGTGCAGCCGCTGCTCCAGGTCCTGCAGGCTGTGGTTGAGGGCACGGGCACCCCGGTCCACTGCGCTCAGTACATGGCTGGCGTTGAAGTTTCCGTCCTGGGCAGCTGTCAGCTCCCCCTCCAGCCGTGTCAGTTTCTCTGTTGCCTCCTCGATTTGCCGTCTGCAAGGGAAGGAGGTGACAACCCGCCCCCACGGCCACCCTGGGACAATGCCCTGCACTGGGTGCTCACCGCAGCCCCTCCGTGGCATGCGTCAGGTGGGCAGCAGTGGTGACACTGGCGTTGCGGGCAGCCACCACGTCACGCACGGTGGCCAGGCTCTCCTCCAGCCGCCGGAAGGTGCTCTCGAAGACACCGGCGGCCCCAGTATGCTGCAGGAGGCTGGCCCGCTGCGCCAGTGCTCGTGTGCGGGCAGCCAGGTCCTGCACCACCCGGTCCCAGTCCCCAAAGCAGGGGTGGCAGGGCTGGCAGGTGGGGAAGGTGCCAGCGAAGCCCCGGGCACATTGGTCGCAGCGGACTCCAGAGATGCCAGGCCGGCAGTCGCAGTGGCCGCTGCTGTGGTGGCACTGGGCACTGGCAATGCCACGGGGGTCGCAGTCGCAGGCTGTGGGGAGAGCGGGGTCAGGGCACCACAGGGCCTGCCAGGGACCCCCCCACCAGCACGGTTTTCACCTCGGCATAGCTGCCGTGGGTCGCCCCAGTGGTGCTCCTGGCAGTCAGCGCAGGTTCGGCCTCCAAAGCCGGGCCGGCATGAGCACTGCCCCGTGAACTGAAAGACGCAGTACAGCCAAGGCTGGCACCATCGCAGCGCAATTCCAGCCTCAATCTGGATGCCCTCTGCCCCTGTCCCCATCTCACCTGGTTGCAGGCCGGGGACAGGGCATGATGGGGGTGGCAGATGCAGGGCTCGCAGCCCTGCCCACTGCCCAGGTTCCAGAAGCTGGGGCTGCAGCGATCGCAGCTCTGGCCCTCCACATGGGGAAGGCAGTGGCACTGCCCGCTGTGCACATCACATTGGCACTGCTGGGGCCCACACGTGCTAGGGTCAGTACCCAGCGCGTTGCAGGAGCAACCTGGGAACGGAAGGGCACCGAGAGAAGATGGGGACAAGGCTAGGAGGTATTTAGAGGTGATGGGGACAGGATGAAGTCAGGGACAGGATGATGTCAGGGACGGGATGGGCATAAGGTTGGGATGGAGATGGGATCAGGGGTGCAGACAGTATTGGGACACAGGTAGGGATGGGATGGGGATGCAAGGAGCGAGGGTGGAAGCAGGATGGAGACAGAGACTGGGCAGGGATGGGGTGGGGACAGGATGGAGATGAAATGGGAATAGCATGAGGACTATTGATGGGGACAAGATGGAGATGGGACAGGGACAAGGTCAAGATATAGACAGGATGAGGATAGGATGGTGACAGAGTCAGGGTGGCAGTGCATATGGGATAGCAACGAGGACAGGAATGGACATGAGATGAAGGTGTGGATGGCACAAGTTGGGCACGGATGAAATGTTAGGGGTTGGTCCACAGCACTGGGGCTGGGCAGATGAGGCAGAACAGAGCAGGGCAGGGCTGCAGGGCCCCCACAGAGCTGTGCACGAACAAGGGTGACTGTGGGCATGTATGGTCCCCACGGACATGCTGGGCATGACTGTGGGTACTCACGTCTGCAGCTGTGCCGTGTGGCATCTCCATAGTAGCCAGGCTGGCACTCGGCACAGTGTGGCCCCGCCGTGTTGTAGAGGCAGCGCAGGCACTGCCCTGTGCGCCGGTCGCATGCCTCTGGGTCCGTCATGTCAATGTTGTCATGGCACTGGCAGAGCTGGCAATGCCCGCCAGGCCGCAGTGGGTCCCCGTAGTACCCAGGGGCGCACTCGTCACAACGGGGACCTGCTGGCACAGAGCACTGGGCAGCGTCTGGGTACAGAGGACCCCTGAGGTCACTGACTATGCTGCGGCAGGCACCCACCTGTGTAGCCAGGGCTGCAGTGGCAGACAACCTGCCTGGAGCGACTGTCCTGGTAGCAGGAGGCGGCAAAGTGGTGGGGGCTGCCAGGCCCCTCAGGGCAGGGGCAGGGCCGGCAGTGCTGCCCAGACCCCAGTGTCGGGTTCCCAAAGTGCCCGGGTGCACACCTGAAGGCAGGTGGGCAGTGAGGGCTAGGGCTGCTGGCAGCACCCTGCCCCAATCTGGGCACACCCTCTATTTACCTCTGGCACCTCTCGCCATCCGTGTGGTCACGGCAGCGCAGGCAGCTGCCTGTGCGGGGGTCACACTCCTCAGCATGCCCATTGCACTGACAGGGCCGGCAGGCAGGGAAGCCCCAGTGGCCGGGCTGGCAGCGGTCGCAACGCAGGCCATGGGCACCCTCACGGCAGGAGCACTGCCCTGTGGTGCTGTCGCAGACGGTGCTCACTGACCCCTCACTGCTGCACTGGCACACTGTAAGGCACAGCACCCATGGCATCTGCCCCTGGGCTGCACAGAGCATCCCTCCCCTGCACCCCCAGCCCTGGGGTGCCCATGTTCCTCTCCAGGCCAGCACAGCTCTGTGGCACCCACCTCGGCATCCACCAGGCCCGAAGCCAAAGGTGCCCGGGGAGCAGCGGTGGCAGCGCCGTCCCACGACATTGGGTTTGCACTGGCACTGCCCGCCCTGGGGCCGGCACTCAGCACTGAGCGAGCCCTGGGGGTTGCAAAGGCAGGCTGCAGGCAGAAAGCAGAGTAAGCAATGGCAGTGGCCGCAGGGCATGGGATGGTGCTCAGGACCATACTCACGCAGCGCCCCGTCATGCAGGATGGCCGAGAAGCTGTGCAGGAGGCTAGAGCAGGGCTCGGCTACAGCTGAGGGACCTGCGGCATGGAAAGGCTGGGCACAGCGGTACCGCTCAAAGGTCTTCCGGCGCTCCATGGAGCCAGGGTCACCCGCAATGAACATCTCCAGTGAAGAGTAACGGGGCAGGAGCACCAGCTATGGAGAACAAGTCAGTGGGACATCACGGCATTGGTCCCCATGTCCCCTATGGCTGTATCCTGCTGCCCCATAGGGTTGCTGGCCCCTGTCCCGCTGCCCGGCCACCTCTCACCGAATCGATGAGCACACTGGCAGTGGAATCCTGCTGAGTGCTGGCACAGGCCAGCTCCAGGCGGATGGTGTAGGAGACACCTCGCTCCAGACAGATGGGCTGGGGCAGCACCACATTCCTGGGGAGCAAAGCAGAGCACTGCAGCCGGGCTCCTGTGAGCCACGATGCAACCTGGTCTCAGCAAGGCACTTACCTGGCACCAGAAGGGAGGCTGGTGGAGAGCTGGTCATCAGCTGGAATGGTGTTTCCGCAAGGGCTGCTGGTGGAGACAGGGCTGGGGCGCAGCACCCTCACCCTCACTTCCTGCCAGGGCTCCGGGTGCTGCTGGCAGAGGGGGAGCTCTAACAAAAAGCCTCACCATCTGGTGCTCCTCATCAGCACCTCCCAGTCTGACAATACATCCCCCCACTGGCTTCACCAACTGCTGCTCACCTGGGGCTCATAGCGGATGATCACGTCATACTCAGTGGAAAAAGGCACATTGCTTACGTGAAACTCCACCCAGCTGCCCTCCAACATGCGGGCAAAGCCTGTCCCCGTCCATGAAGCTGAGTGATCTG
This sequence comes from Dromococcyx pavoninus, assembly GCA_033558185.1. Classification (NCBI taxonomy): domain Eukaryota; kingdom Metazoa; phylum Chordata; class Aves; order Cuculiformes; family Neomorphidae; genus Dromococcyx; species Dromococcyx pavoninus. The sequence continues at coordinate 6,687 of JAUMJL010000694.1, forward strand.
TGGGGGGTTCACGCTCCACTACTGAGCCCTGGTGTAAGGTGGGGTTGTGAGACTCCAAAAATAGCTTTGGCCAGCAGACACCCTACAAAGAGCCAACCGCAGGTCTGCTCTGCCTGAAGTCGCCCCCAGGGATATCTTTGTCCCTTACTCGATGCAGCCGAGCGTCCTCAGCCTCGTAGGTGTAATGGTCCAGGTTGATGCGGTAGAAGCCAGGCTCCACCTGGCCACACTGCCGTCCCACCACATGGTTGCGGCATCGGCACTGCCCTGTCTCCATGGCACACCTGGTACCCCAGTGGCACCATCAGCCCTGATGCCAGCAGGGATGTCTTTTGTCCCCTGCATCCCCATGAAGACTCACAGGTTGTTGCGGGCACCTCCCACGTCGCAGTTGCATGACCGGCAGCCTGCGAGGTCATGGCTGAGACCCCAGTGCTCGGGCTGGAGAGGGCAATGGTGTCAGGGAGTGCCCAGCTGCAGTGCCATGGCCCTGAGCACTAAGCAGCATGCATGGCTCCTGAACACCATGCATGAGCCCTGGCACAGCCCCACTCACCAGGCACTGGTTGCAGTGGTGCCCAGTCACCAGTCGCTTGCAGAAGCACTCGCCACTGCCAGGGTCACACCGGCTGCCCTCAGCTACCGTACCACGGGGGTCACACTGGCACCCTGCACGGAGAGCCAGCAGTGTCCAGCTGGGCCGAGCCATGTGCCCAACCCCAGCAGGCATCACCCCAATACCTACGCTGACAGCCCTTCGGGTTGGTGGCACTGAGGCTGAAGAAGCCAGGCTTGCAGCGGTCGCAGCGGGGACCAGTCACATGCTCCTTGCAGCGGCATTGCCCCGCAATCAGCCCCCGGGCTGGGTCATCAGCGCCGTCACACATCCCACCATCCAGAGAGCCCTCAGGGTCGCAGTCACAGGCTGGGGATGCAGGCAGCATCAGCACTCTGATCCCCCAGCCCACCCCATGCAGCGCGGCCTGCACCACTCACCCCCCGGCACCAACCTCGGCACACCGCAGGGTCTCGCAAGTCCTTGCTGGGGTCCTTGTAGTAGAAGGGCTTGCAGAGGTGGCAGCGGCGACCCATGGTGTTGTGCTGGCAGCCGTCGCACACTGCCCCGCTGGTGTTCCCGGTGGCCAGGAAAACAGCCATATCGAAGTGGCACCGCCGTGAGTGCTCGTTGCAGTCGCAGCCTACAGGGATGTCACTGTGGCACGGTATGTGGCACCCCAACCTCCCACACCTGGCAGGCAGCATCCCCAGCGCCAAACCGACCAAGCTCTTACTCCCTTTGCCCCAGTATGCAGTACCCCAACCACAAACTTCCCTACACCACAGCCTGTAGCATCCCACCTCCTCCAAACCTCCCCACATCACAGCCTGTAGCACCCCAACTTTCCTCCCAGCCAGTCGGCAGGATGCCAGTCCCCACTCAACCACACCCCAGTGTGCAGCATCCCAAAACCCGTGGCACACCACTACCAGCCAGCCCCACCACTGAGATCTCTGTGCCAGGAGCCAGTGTTGACGCGGGGCACTCACGGCGGCAGGCATTGGTGCTGGAGCCCTCAGCTGGGCGCCAGGGCAGGTCGTGGTAGAAGTCCTCACAGCGCTCACAGTTCAGCCCCTGCGTGTGGTGCTTGCAGACACAGCGCCCATGCACCTGCCAGGATGCTATGGTGAGGGGCTGCAGGGCCGGGCAGCGTAGTCACCATCTCCGGCAGGGATCACGGGGCCAGTTCAACTTACCATGCCATCGATGGTGGCAGGGGCCCCGCTGAGTGGGGCACACTCAGAGGCATGACCGTAGCAGAAGCAGTTCCCACGCATCACCAGCTCGTAGAGTGCATAGTAGTACTTCTCCCGGATCTCCCGGCGTGTGTCCAGCAGGTCATCTCCCAGTGTATGCAGCTTGGTAAAGTTCACCCGCAGGTTGGTGACGCGCAGCAGGTCTGGGGAGTGGAGAGGTCAGCTCTGCCAGGCACAACTGGGGTGGGCTGTGCATGGCCACAGGGGCTGCAGGCAGCTTTGGCAGAGCTGGGCATTGGCTTGGCTCGCCTGCACACGTTTGGCCTGGGCTGTGCATGGCATGGGGTGTCTGCGCAGGACTGCGCACCATTGGACTCAGCTCTGCAGGATATTCTATGGCACGGCTTATTGGTACAGAGCTGTGCATGGTTTGGCTCTCATGCACGTGATTGCCAGGCTGGGCCGCACGCAGCTGCAGGGGTTCAGCTCCTGTGCATGAGGTTGTGCATGGTCAGGCCATGAAATAGTCCCCCCATCAGGTGTGAGCTGTACACCCACCAGTGCAGAGTACACATTCCGGGCAGGAGCACCTTTCTGGGCATCGTGGCACCCACTGTTGGGGAGGATGGCTGTGTCGAGCAGATGCAGCCTGGGGGCCCCAGCAAGACAGGACGGCTCCCCCGGGACTGCAGCTTCCCAGCAGCCCTGCCCTGCAGATTCCTCCCATCCTGCTCCCAGCCTAAATTTAGCTCTGGCTGATTAACCCGCTGCATCCTGTGCCTGGCCCGACCCCTCTGCCCGTCACCAACCACATCCCGCACCACGGCCACCGCTCAGCATTGTGCTCAGCTCCGGCACAGCCGTCCCACTCTGCTCCCCCTGATGCAGCCCAACCTTTTGCTGCTCCCACGCGTGGGTTGCAGGAGGGGGCCTGAGTCCCAGTAGGCTGGATCTGGCCCTGACCCTTATGTGGGGCTCAGAGCAGGGAGAGAGCAGCCAAAATAGTTGTGCCCAAAATAGAGCAGCCGGGCAGGCGACTCACTCTGGATAGCAGGGCTGTAGGGGTCCTGGATGGGGATGGCGGGGTCCAGCACCCGGTAGATCACCTGAGGGAGAAGGCAGGGTAGTGAGGGGAGAGCAAGGGTTCCCCCAACTCTCCCATGGCACTGCTGGGGTCTCACCTCTCCCTCGGTAGAGGGCTCAATATCGGAGTAGCGGGACTCGCAGACGACGTCATCAATGCGGCGTGGGGGTCCACGAGGGATGTGGGGGAAGGCAGTAGCGCAGTCGTAGGCGAAGTAGCGGTAGACCTTCCAGCTGCGTCCAAAGTCAGCCGAGCGCTCTACCAGCATGGCCGCGGGGCGGAAGGTCTGTGGGACACCCAGCTAGCATGGGAGCCAAGTACGCAGGCCCCACAGGCCCTATCCTGTTCCATCCCATCAGCCACGGGTACCCACGTGCCATGACCCACCTTGAAGGTCATGATGAGGTGGGTGAAGTGGAACTCGGCCTCCAGGTCCAGCTGGATGCTGACATGCTCCATGCCTGGAGATGGCACATGTGACTGCAGCAAGCACCCACCTGCGGGTCTCCATGGCTTGTCCTCCCCAGCCGGCTGTGCTTCAGGGGTGCGGCTGCGGTCGCCGGCTGACTCATGCTTCCTCAGTGTGGGAGGAAGGGAAGGAAAGCCCCCCGGGACACCCCGCCACCCCCACCCGCTCTCACCATTCTCAGACTGCCACCAGGCTTTCTTGGGGCGGGGGGCGAATGTGGTGATGACGTTCTCAATGCGGTGGCTGTTGGGTTTGGTGCGGGCATTGTAGGGCCGCCGCGAGTCGCAGACGAAGCACTTCTTCTCCTCCTGCGAGCAGGGAGCTCAGCTGTGTGTGTCCCTGACCCCACCCTGTGTCCCCCATCCGGTGCCCACAGTCCCCATCCCATGTCTCCCATCCTGTGACCTTAGATCCTGTCCCATGTACCCTGTTCCCAGCTGCTGCCCCCAGTCCCCACTCCATGTCTCCCATCCGGTGACCCCAGACCCTGTCCCGTGTCCTCCATCCCCATCCAGTGCCCCCAGTCCCCGTTCCGTGTCGCCCACCCCCATCTGGTGCCCCCTGTCCCCTCACCTGGAGGTGGCTGACGATGCAGTAGGGTTGGGGTCGGTGCAGCCCACAGGTGGAGGTGACACTGAGGCTGGGGGCTCGTCCCACCAGCAGGTCCCCAGTGGCCGGGTAGCAGCTGCCACGGGCGCAGCCCTGGGGGGAGTCGGGGACCGAGGACCCCCCCAGCCCTGCTGGGCAGCAGGGGTGGCTGAGGAGCTGGGGGGGGCTGGGAATGGGGTTGGGGAGTCCGGGAACGGGGCAGGGGCTTCAGCCGGACCCTGGTCGCCCCGGGCCCCACCAAGGGGGGTCGCAGACTCACCTGCCAGCAGGGGTAGCAGCAGGAGGGCGGCGCGGGTGCGCATCGCGTGGCGCAAAGGGGACTCAAAGGGGGTGCAAGGGGTGCGTAAAAGGGGTGCAAAGGGGACACAAGGGGCGCGCGACAGGGGCGCTCAGCAGGTGCCCCGCGCTCTTCCCCTCTTGTTTCGTCCCGTCCCGTTCCCGCCCCGCCGGTTCCCGTTCCCGTCCCGGTCCCTCCCGCCCCCGTCCCCCCCTCTCTCGCTGTGCTCGGGGCTGCGCGGAAAGCGCGGGGCGGATCCCGGCCGGAGCGGGGACCGCGGGAGGCACCGGGCAGGGGAGGCACCAGGCACGGGAGGCACCGGGCAGGGGAGGCGTCGAAAATGGGAGGCATCGGACACCGGGGGCACCGGACACGGGAGACACCGGGCAGCAGCTTCAGCTCTTTATTTGCAGCACAGGCACCCGTGGAGGGGACGGGACCCCCGAGCTGGGGTGGGCTGAGGGGCATATCACAGCGCTGCATCCCAGCCCCGGTCCCACTCCACAGTCCCCAGTCCCCGGTCCCAGCCCCGGTCCCTAGCAGGTGGCATAAGCGTTGGCCCTGTCGCGGATCTCCTCCAGCAACACCCAGACGCGCTGCTCCAGCGCCTGCAACCGCGTTGCCTTGGCCGCCATCGCCCGCTCGTTGGCCCCAAAGTGCTGCTCCAATTCTGTGGGATGGGGACACTGTCGGGGTGCAGCCCCTCGCCCTGTCCCCCAGCACAGGCAAGGCATGCCCAGGGGTAAGGGGAGACGTGCACGGGAAGGTGAGCACCAAGCGGGGTCAGAGTGGTGGGGAATACCCCCACCACATGCTCCCTCCTCACCTTCCAGCTTCTTCTTGCTGCTGCTGGCTTTGTCCAGGAGGTCCCGGGCCTCAGCCTTCAGCCGTGTCACACGCTGCAGGGCCCCACTGGACACCCCTGCCAGCCCGCTCACCCGGCCCTTCAGCATCATGTAGCGCTGTGTCACCTGTGCCAGGTCCTGGTGGCAAAAGGGCATTGCAAGGCTGAGCATCCCCAACACCCCGTACCCCCTCAGTGCCGTGCCACAGTCGGGCAGGGCCAGGGCTCACCTGGCTGAGCATCCCTGAGGCTGTGGTGGCACGCTGTGCCCTGTCTTTGGCTTGCTGGGCCACACGGTGGGTGTCCCGGCCCTGCTCCTGCAGCGTTGTGATGTGCTGCACCAGCTCCTGTAGCCTCCGCTGAACCCGCGACTCCTTCCCCTCCAGAGCCTGGAGCCTGCGCTCCGCCTGGGCAGATGTGGGTATTGGCTGGCAGCATGCTCAGTGACTGACACAACCACCATGCCATCCCCACTGCTCTGGCAAACCCATAGCACCCACACCATCCACATCTCCCTGGCACAGCCCCACCACCCCTGGTGTGCCCATGGCATCAGCCTTGCTCTCCATGGCACCAATCCAGTTACACCCGATGCACCTGTGGCATCGACCCTGTTGCCATCAGAATCATGGGATGATTTGGGTTGGAAAGGAACCCAGAGCCTTCTCTTTCCTAGCCTGAACAACCCCAGCTCTCTCAGCCTGTCCTCATAGCAGTGCTCCAATCCTTGGATCATCTTCATAGCCCTCCTCTGGACCTGCTCAAATAGTTCCATATCCTTCTTATGTTGGGGATTCCAGAACTGGACACAGTACTCCAGGTGAGGTCTCATGAGAGTGGAGCAGAGGGGGAGAATCCCCTCCATCGCCCTGCTGGCTATGCTTCTTTTGATGTAGCCCAGGACATGGCTGGCAATGCCCAAAGCATCATCCTTGCTCCCTAGGCATGCTGGTGGCACCGGCCCCAGTCACCCAGCCCCCACATATCCCCAGCCTTGCTGCCCCTCACCTCCTTGACTCTGCTCTCAGCTGCACGGATGGCATCTCTGGCGCTCTGCAGGGCGCTTCCCACTGCTGTTGCTCGTGCACGTGCTGCCTCCAGTGCCCGTTGCGTCCCCACAAGCTCATCCCTCACGCCCTCTGCTCGCTCCCTGTGGTGGCACAGGCAGCTCCAGCCCCTAGCCAGCGCCAGGGGGCAGACCCTATCCCCTACCCACCCTGTGCCCCGGCACTCACCTGGCGTCCTGTCCCTGTGCCAGCAGTCCCCGTGCTGCAGCAAGCCCCTGTGCAGTGGTGTTCAGCACCTCATCCACCCCATCCAACTGGACGATGCTCTCCTGCATCTCCCGCAGCAGCTCTTGGATACGGCTGGGGCTGCTGGGCAGGGAGATATTCAGCACCTGCCGTGCCACCAGCTCAATGCTACCGGGGTCAGCTCCCTCCTCTGTGGGGACACAGGAGCGGAGTGGGCTTGGGGTGGGCACTCAGACTCCCGCTGTGCCCGTGTGCCCACCTCGTGCCGGTGCTACCTGCCAGGAAGGCCTTGATGCGTCGGATGAAGACCCGCAGCTGGGCCGTCGCCTTCTCTGCACGGCTGCGGGCAGCCTGCGAGCGCCCCAGTGCCTCCTCTGCCTGACTCCGTGCCCCCCGTGCCAGATCCTGCACCTCCTGTGTCTGGGGGGCACGGGGCTGAGTGGGGGGGCACGGGGCAGCCATAGGGAGGGGGCATGGGGGGACAAGGGGACATGCACAGGGACAAAGTTGGGGCACATAAGGGGGTGTCATGGGGTGTGCAAAGGGGACATGAGGGGGTGTGCAACAAGCTACAAGGACGAGTGAAAGGACATAAAAGGGGCATGCAAAGGGTGCGGCAGTGGAAGGTGGTCAAAGGGCTGGAGCACCTCTGCTATGAGGACAGGCTGAGAGAGTTAGGGTTGTTCAGCCTGGAGAAGAGAAGGCTCTGGGGAGACCTCACAGAGGCCTTCCAGTACCTGAAGGGGCTACAGGAAAGCTGTGGAGGGACTTTTTACAAGGGCAAGTAGTGACAGGACAAGGGGAAGTGGCTTTAATTTGGAAAGGGAAAGATTTAGATTAGATGTTCAGAAGGAATTCTTCACGATGAGGGTGGGGAGGCACTGGCACAAGTTGCCCAGGGAAGCTGTGGATGTCCCCTCCCTGGAAGATTTCAAGGCCAGGCTGAATGGGGCCTTGAGCAGCCTGGTCTGGTGGGAGGTGTCCCTGCCCATGTCAGGGAGTTTGGAACTGGATGGACTTTAAGGTCCCCTCCAACCCAAACTGTTCTATGGTTCTATGACATGCAAAGGGGACACAAATGGACACCAAAAAGTGCTATGGAGCCACTATCCTTACCTTCTGTGCCACAACACCCAGCTGCCCCAATGCCACCTCCAGCTGCTGTGAGACATTACTGGCGGTGCTCAGGGCTCGAGCTGAGGCAGGCAGTGCCCCCATGCACCCCGTGCCACCACAACGCCGTGTCCCCATGTCATCCAGGCACAAGGCTCCTCCACAAGGCGATTGCTCGCAGGTCTGGTCCCCTGGTGCCCCACAAATCTGCAGCGATGCCAGTGCTGGATGTGGCAGCTCAAAAGTACATGGCCTGGAGACCCCTGTGCTGCTCTAGCACAGGGCTCTCCCCTCATGCACCTATTTGCTGCTTGCCGGTCCTATTCTCACCTTCTCATTTATTCCAGCAACGCTGAGTCCCATCACTCGTTTCTGTGCCTCCCGCAAGGACTTCCGTGCTGTGGCTGTGCCGCGGCGGAAAGCGTTGCCCTGCTGTTGCAGTGCCCGCTCAGTCGCCCACCACGTTGCCTGTGTCCCATTCAGCTCCCTGGCTGTGCCATTGGCCACCGCTTCTGCCTGCCGCGATACCTCCGCCGATGCCATGATGCTCCGGTAAGACTCTGCAGGTGCCGGCACCAGGGTTCAGCCAGGATGGTTGGCACTGAAGCCCCAAGTCCTCACTGGGTGCTCTTACCCCCGAATCCGGCTGCTGCTACAGTACTGAGGAGGATTTGGAAGTGGGAGGTGGTTCGGTTGAGACCCCCCAGCTCGCGGCTCAGCGCTGCCAGCTGTTTGTGGTGCTGCACATCTGCCTGGGCCAGCTGGTCTAGATGTTGCTCCAGGTCTTGGAGCTGTTTCCAGAAGTCATCCAGCTCTATCCTTTTGGGGGACAAGAGGAGCCTCAAGGCTTTGAGTGACAAAAGGAGGGGTCTCCCATGCCCCAGCCCATTGTGCACACTTGCCTGGTGCCATCCAGCTGCGTTGGCAGCCCATCAAGGAGGGGGCCACTGAGGCTGCTCCCCTCACCCAGAAGCCGCTCCACACGCTCCAGGGCCTCCTCCAGCACCCGCAGGCGGCGGGGGCTGAGTCGGGGTGCAGATCCCCCCTCCCGCAGCGCCCGTGCCTGTGCCCCAAGGCGCCGCAACCCATCCTGCAGGCTGCCCAGGGCCGGGTCCCAGCGACCAAAGCAGGGGTGGCAGGGTGAGCAGCGGGGGAAGGCGTCCTGGTAGCCTCGCTGGCAGCGGTCACAGCGCAGCCCCCCAAATCCCAGCCGGCACTGGCACTGCCCACTGGCCTGCTCACACTGCAGGCTCTCAGCGCCCAGTGGCTCGCAATCACAGGCTGCAGAGACAGGTGACAGCGTGCCCTGGCCTCCTCAGAGACCCCCAGATTGCCACCATGTCCCCAACATCCTACTGTGTTCCTCTGCATCTCCAGGGTCCCAACCCTGGGTTTCTTATGTCCCCACAATCCCACCGTTTGCCCAGGGACTCTGAGGCGCCCATTTCCCCAGAGTCTCACCATGTCCCCAGCATCCTGCTATGACGACAGGTTCACTCATGTCTGAAGGGTTCCACTACATTCCCATAACCTCACCACGTTCCAAGGATCTCCTAAGTCTCCTGTGTCCCCAGTGTCCCATTGTCTCCTGAGAGCCCCCATATTTAAAGCCTCCCACAAAGCTCCCAGGGTACTTTATGTCCCCTCAGTCCCAACACATCCCCAGGGTCCCACCATGTCCCTAGAGATCCACCATGCACCTTCATGACACCCTATTTCCACAAGACCTCCCATTTCCCAGGGCCCACATGTTCCCAGACACCCCATGTCCCTAGAGTCACTGCACCCCTGGCCCCTGACATGTGTCCCCACCTCGGCACTCCTGCTCAGGGTCTCCCCAGTGATGTTCCTGGCACTGGGAGCAGACGCGGCCCCCGAAGCCAGGCCGGCACTGGCACTGCCCTGTCACCTGCGGCGAGAACAGTATGCTCAGCCAGGCATCTCACCCATCTGCAGGAGGGCAGTGGCACTATACCGGGGTGCCAGAGTGCTGAGGTGCCAGGCATCTCACCATGTTGCAGGCGGGATGTAGGGCACGTGTGGGGTGGCAGCCACAGGGCTCGCAGCCCCCTGCCCGCCCCAGACTCCAGAAATGGGGTGCACAGCGGTCACAGCTCTTGCCCACCACATTGGGCCGGCAGGCGCAGGCACCTGTGCCATGGTCACAGGCACAAGTGCCGGCGGTGCAGTGGGATGCCAAGGTTCCCTGTGGGTCACAGCTGCAGCCTGCGGGCAGGTGGGCAATCAAACAGGGGTCAGCCCATACCCCTGCCTGGGTGATGCCCTGCAGGCATCTGACCCCAGCACCCCAAATTCCCTACTTGGCCCCCCAATCCATGCACAGCTCCAATTAATCCAATCCCAACACCTGCCTCCTTGACCCCAATCCCTGTTCAAAGCACAGCTCCGACCCGAGGCACAGCCCCAAACCCCTTTGTCAGCCCCAAACCTCCCCATCAGCTCCAAACCCCACCTGGCCCTGAACTCACCCAACAGCCCCAAATTCTACCCAACCAACTCCACTTGCACATCCAATGCCCCCACATCTCAGCACAGCCCCAAGCCTCACCCCCATCCTGAGACCTTCCATCATCCCACACCCTCATCCCCAGACCCTGGCACAGCCCCAGCCCTGGCACCATCCCACACACACCCCCATCCCCAAATCCTGGCACAGCCCCTCGCTCACGCCGGCAGCTGCGTTGCAGGGCATTGCCATAGTAGCCGGGCTGGCAGTGGGTGCAGTGGGGCCCAGCCGTGTGGTACAGGCAGCGCAGGCAGTGCCCTGTGTGAGGGTCACAGGCTCCGGGGTCACTGGCATCGATGTTGTTGTTGCACTGGCAGGGCCGGCACACGCCCCCCTCCATCTCCGGTGCCCCAAAGTAGCCGGGGGAGCAGCGGTCACAGCGGGGCCCTGCAGGGACAGTAGGGCTGTGGGTGCTGAGGTCTCACAGCCACAGTGCTGGGAGCCCCTGCTGCACGGTGCTTGCTTTGCTCCTCACCGGCGTATCCGGGTGCGCAGAGGCAGATGATGTGGTGGGTCTCCTCGTCGGCATGGCAGGCACTGCCATGGTAGTGCCGTGTGCCAGGGTAGCCAGGGCAGGGGCAGGGCCGGCACTGCTGCCCCGAGCCCAGCACTGGATCCCCATAGTAACCATCCTGGCACCTGCAAGGACAAGAGATGAGTGCTCTGGAAGTCCATCTCACCTGTCATATCCCATCCCACCATTCCATCCTATCAATGCCATGCCATCATATTGCATCTTATCTCATCCTTCCCATCATATCCCATTCCACCATCCCAGCTCATCCTTTCCCATCATATCCCATCCCATCCCATCCCATCCCATCCCATCCCATCCCATCCCATCCCATCCCCTCATTGCATTCCATACCATGCCGTGTTGTCTGACCAGGCTCACCTCTCGCAGTGCCGGCCGGCGGTGTGGTCGCGACAGCGCAGGCAGCTGCCCGTGCGGGGGTCACACTCCTCAGCGTGCCCGTTGCACTGGCATGGCCGGCAGGCAGGGAAGCCCCAGTGGCCGGGCTGGCACTGGTCACACTGCCGGCCCATGGCACCTGGCTGGCACTGGCACTGCCCGCTCACCATGTCACACAGCTGTGACACTGAGCCCTCCAGAGAGCAGGCACAGGCTGTGGGATAGCACAGCTCAGGTCAGGCACATGGGGGCAGGGACAGATAGACAAACAGATGAGGGACCAGCACCCAGGTCATGCCCAACCCACAGGTTATGGCACAGTGGGGCTTGTGGACACACGGGTAGGCAGACAAATGGCTGGATGGACAGATGAGTGGGTGCAAGGCAGTGCCCACACCAGGCAGGAGCACAGAGCTTGGATGGATGGAAGGATGGATGGAGGGATGGATGGAAAGATGGATGGACAAAGGGGGAACTGGAACCCAACCCACAGGTTGCAGGACAAACAGAGCTGAGATGGACACATGCACAGATAGACAGGTAGACAGACAAGTGACCAGGTATATGGGCAGTGAACGGCTGCATAGACAGACAGACAGGAGGGACAGGTATGTTTGGCAGATGCAGATCCCACTACTCACGGCTGCAGCCCAGGGACCCGAAGCCATAGCTGCCTGGGGCGCAGCGGTCACAGCGCTGGCCAAGGACGTGGGGCTTGCACTCGCACTGCCCTCCCTGCACCTGGCACTCGCTGCTGCGTGAGCCCTGTGGGTCGCACTGGCAGGCTGTGGGCAGCAGGGCCAGTGTGGGTCAGGGTTGCCCTGCCCACACCCTGCCACCCATCCCCTCCCCACCCTGCCATGGGCAGAGCCCCATCCCGACACACTGCCCCAGGTATCCCTGCCCACACTGCTGTGGGCACAGCCCCATCCTGACCAACCACACCAGGCAGGGCTGCACCCCAGCCCGCTGCCCTGCTCACGTCCCTTGACCCAGGCAGGGTGCTGTGCCCATGGTGGCAGCACTCACGCAGTGCCCTGCCGTGCAGCAGAGCCGAGATGCTGCAGACCAGGCGAGTGCAGGCCTGGGCCAGGGGGGCTGGGGGGGCCATGCGAAACGCCTCCAGGCACTGGTACCGCTCCAGCTCCTCCCGACGTGCTGCCCCCTCCACTCCAAGGAAGCCTGGCAGCTCCAACACCCGCGGCAGGAGCACCAACTGTGCCAAGGAATGGGAGAGTAGATGGGGTTGGGGGAGCACAGCCACCCCCCACCGTGTGGACCTGGCCCCTGCTCCCAGGCTGCATCCTTCTCCCTTGGGGCAGCCCTGACCCTGCTGGGGTCTCAACCACCCCATCAACAGCCCCATCTCTGTTGGCATCCCCAACCCCTCAGCATGCCCAGTCTCATTGATACTCCCACCCAAATTGCCATCCCCACAGGTTTTCTTATCCCCATCCCCACTGACATCTCCAAGGCCAATCTCAACTCCACCAATGTCCCCAGCCCCATTAATATCTCCTTCCCTATCAACATTTCCATCCCCATTTCATTCCCATCCCCTTTTCACTCCCATCCCCATCTCTTTCGCATCCCCACCTCTTCACCATCCCATCCCCACCTCTTTCCCATTCCCATCCCCATCTCTTCCCCATCCCCGCCCCTCATACAGCCCCATATGAGGGTCATTGCCTATCCTAGCCCATGGTCTCCCATCCCTACCCATCACCCCACCCCTGCTGAGCCCCAGCCATGGGCACAGCAGGAACCCCCTCACCGAGTCGATGAGGATGAACGCGCTGGGGTGGTGCTGGTTGACACCAGCCCGTTGAAGCCGCATGGTCACCTCGTAGGGGGTGCTGGGCTCGAAGCAGAAGGGCCGGGACAGCAGCACATACCTGTACAGAGGCAGGTGTCACAGCACAACAGGGGACAGCAGCAGGACCCAACCATCTTCTTTGTTCCTGTCCCCATCTCCATCCCTCTCCTGTCTGATTGAACTGTCCATATCTTCATCCTATCCCCATCCCTCATTTCTGGGAGAGTGGCAGGGCTGTCCTTGCCCTTGTTGTGTCCTGATACTTGTCCCCATCCCCACCTCATCCCATCCCATTCCCACCTCTGGCTGTGGGGAAGGTTTTCGCGGTACATCTGCTCGGAGGGTAGGAGGTTCCCACAGCGAGGGCTGGTGGGCAGCACCTGGGAGCTCACACTGACCACGGCCTCCCAGTCCTCGGCTGACTGTGGGGACAGGCAGGGTCATGTCAAGGCCACGCTGTGCCAAACACACCGTGGCCATGGATGTGGCTGTCCTCACCTCGGGCTCATAGCGCAGCAGCAGCTCGTAGTCCATGGGGTAGGGCACATTGTCCACACGGAAGGTCAGGCCAGCCCCGTCCCGCACGCGGGCGAACCCTGAGCCTGTCCATGTCACCATGCGTCCGGTGCCATCCCGCACCACTTCCTCCACATCCGGCTGGGCAGGACATCATACATCTCAGCCCTGGCTCCCCCGTCCCTGCCCCTGGCACCCCGCCATCACCCATCCCATCCCCCAGGCTCACCTTGGGGGGCTGCTGGCGGCTGCGGCGAGAGGGGGTGCGGGGTTGGGAGGTGCGGGGGGGGCTGCGCTGGAGCCGCGGGTGCCCTTTCCGCCCCCCTGGCTCCCTGGTGTCATACTCCAGGCAGTCCTGGGGCACCTCTGCCCGGATGGCGCCCTGCAGGGATGCAGTGGCCATGCACAGGGACAGACGTGCTCAGGGACAGCGGTGCATGGGGACAGCCACATGCGGACAGGGTGACAGCCATGCATGGTGCATGGTGACAGCCATGCACAAGCCCAGGCTGGGGGTGCAAGGACACCCCGAGGAGACTCACCGGGAGTTGAGGGTGGCTGTGGCTGTGGCTGGTGGCCTGCTCAGCTTCGTAGGTGTAGTAGTCAAGGGGGGCACAGAAGAAGCCAGGCTGCACCTGGTCGCACTGGCGTCCCATGAGGTGTGGACGGCATGGACAAGCCCCATCCTCCATGGAGCACCTAGGGGTGATCAGCCTATCCTTTTGTCTGTCCTGGCTGGCTCTGTCCTCACTCATCCGTCTCTGCCCTCATTGTTTCATCTCAGGGGATGGAGATACCCTCCTCCATCCCAGCCCAGGCTGCCTCCCCAAACCCTGTTCCCATCCCTCCATTGATGTTCTTATCCCTCCTTCCCTCCATGCTTGCCCACACCCTTGTCCCCACCCATGCCCCCATGTGCCAGGTGCGGTGCTGTGCTGTGCCCCACCGGTTGCTGTAGGCTCCACCGAAGTCACAGGCACAGGGCCGACAGCCACCCATGTCGTAGCTCAGGCCCCAGAACTCAGGCTGCAGGGAGAGGGGGGTGGATGTGGAGCAGCTGTGAGGCCAGCTCAGTCCCACGGGGGCCGTATGGCTGGGGAGAGTCAGGAGCACAGTGTGGGGCAGGCTGTGGGGCAGGTTGTGGGCACTCACCACGCACTGGCTGCAGGAGCGCCCAGCCACAAAACGTTTGCAGTAGCAGTCTCCGCTGATGGGGTCGCAGGGGGAGCTGCCCGCCACCGTGCCCCGGGGGTCACACCTGCATGCTGCCCCCACATGCACGCACCCCCACACGTGAGGGGCTGCCACGTGGTACTGCAGCCCACAGGCTTCACAGCCCTCCCTCCCCATCTTGTATCCTTCCATCCTTCAACTCTCCATTCCCATCTCTCTGACCTCATTCCTCCATTCACATCTCTCCATCTCTATCCCCCCATTCCATATCCCTCCATCCCCATTTTCATCCCTCTGTCTCCATCCCTCTATTCCATATCACTCCCTTCCACATCTTTCCATTCCACATCCCTCCATCCCTCCATTACCATCCCTCCATTCCACATCCCTCCGTTCCTCTATTCCACATCCCTCCATCCTTCCATCACCAACCCCCCCATCTCTGCATCCCGCATCTTTCCATTTCACATCCCTGTATCTTCATCCCTCCATCATCCCTCCATCCCTCCACCCCACACCGTTCCATGCCCATCCCCGGGTCCCAGCTCACGCTGGCAGCCCTGCGGGTCGCCGTGGCTGAGGCCATAGGCACCATGTCGGCAGCGGTCACAGCGGGGACCAGCCACGTTCTCCTTGCAGCGGCACTGCCCTGCAATCATGCCCAGTGCCACATCCGTGTGCCCATCGCACACGCCTCCATCCAGGGAGCCTGCTGGGTCACAGTCACACGCTGCCGAGAGAGAGAGAGACGGTCAGGAGCTGGGGCTGGTGGCACCAGGAGCCACGGTGATGGGGCTGGTGGCACTGGGAGCCATGAAGCCGTGGAGCAGGGGTCCTGGGGCACTCACGGGCGCAGGCAGTGGGGGAGCGGATGTCAGAGCGAGGGTGCCGGTAGTAGAAGGGCTTGCAGAGGTGACAGTGGCGACCCATGGTGTTGTGCTGGCAATCGTCACACACGGCCCCGCTGCTGTTCCCGGTGGCCAGGAAGACGGCCATGTCGAAGTGGCACCGCCGCGAGTGCTCGTTGCAGTCGCAGCCTGCGGGGATGGTGCCATGGCACAGCATGTGGCACCCCAAACCCATATGGTCCCTCAGGGCCAAACCCCAGCCTGCAGGCCCCCCCATCCCACACTTCAGAAGGATGCACCCCAAGCCCCCCAAATCACAGTCTGCAGCACCCCTACTTTTCCAGTCCCCAGCCCCACATGCAGCACCCCCTCATGGGACCCTCAGCCCTCATGCCCAAGTCACAGCCCTGCTGAACCCTCCACACACAACCTGCAGGATCCCTGTACCCCCAGTCCAACATGCAGAACCCCAACTCCTTGGGCACAGCATGGTGCCAGTGCTAACACGGGGCACTCACGGCGGCAGGCGTTGGTGCTGGAGCCCTCAGCTGGGCGCCAGGGCAGGTCGTGGTAGAAGTCCTCGCAGCGCTCACAGTTCAGCCCCTGTGTGTGGTGCTCACAGACGCAGCGTCCGTGGATCTAGAGGGGAGCATCTGGCTCAGCATGGCTGACAGACCTCACAGACCCCACGCCGTGCCAGCAGTTGCACGCGCCTCACCATGCCAGGAACGGAGGATGTTGGGGCACCAGGTGCCGGGGCACAGCGGGCAGCGTGGCCGTGGCAGAAGCAGCTCCCGCGCAGTACCAACTCATCCACAGCGTAGTAGTACTTGTGCAGCACCTCGCGCCGTGTGTCCAGTAGGTTGTCCCCCAGTGTGTGCAGCTTGGTGAGGTTCACCCGTAGGTTGGTGACGCGCAGCAGGTCTGGGGCAGGGAGTGGAACCATCAGCACCTGCCCCAATAGCTCCATGGCCCCAGCACCCCTCGCCACGCACCCTGGATATCTGGGCTATAGGGATCCGCCACAGGGATGGAGGGGTCCAGCACCTTGAAGATGACCTGGGGGAGGAAGAGGGGGTGAGCCTGGGCCCCCTTGACCCCTAGCCCCCCTCCATGGCACCTCAGCTCCACACACCTCCCCATGGCTGGAGGGCTCGATCTCAGAGTATCGCTGGTCACACAGCACCTCATCCAGCAGCCCCAAGGGTTGGCTGGGGATGCCAGGGAAGAGCTTGGAGCAGTTGTAGGCGAAGTAGCGGTAGACCTTCCAGCTGTGTCCAAAGTCAGCCGAGCGCTCCACCAGCATGGCCGCAGGGCGGAAGGTCTGCAGGACACCCAGCTGCGACAGGGGCCGGCCACACAGCCCCCGTGTGTCGGTCCCATCCCATCTCATCCCATCCCAGGCACCCATGTGGCAGGACCCACTTTGAACTTCATGATGAGATGGGTGAAGTGGAACTCGCCCTCCAGGTCCAGGCGGATGCTGACATGCTCCACGCCTGGAGGGGACAGAGAGGTGATGGCTGAGGCTGGAGAACACCTCCCCTGGGTCCCACAACCACACAGCCCCGAAGTACATGGGGGTAGTCCCACTGCTCTCCTGGCCTCACCATTCTCTGACTGCCACCAGGTGCGCTGGCCATGGGGACCACTCAGGTAGATGACATTCTCGATACGGTGGCTCTCGGGCAGGTATGGGTCCCGCGAGTCACAGGTGAAGCATTTCTCTGAGTCCTGTGCCAAGGAGTGGCACCATCAGGAATGGGCAACCAGAGACAGTGACAGTGCCCAGCTGTGCCATGTTGGGGCTGGGTGGGCTCACCTGGAGGTGGCTGACGATGCAGTACTCCTGGGGCCCATCCAGCCCACAGGTGGAGGTGGCACTGAGACGGGGGGCTCGCCCCACCAGTAGGTTTCCAGTGGCTGGGTAGCAGCTGCCATGGGCACAGCCATGGCTTGGGTCAGGCTCCTGCCAGGTGCCTGCTGCTGGCACACCCACTGCAGGGAGCACAAGGGCAGGGGCTGGGGGCTGTGCCAGGGCCCTCAGGCACCCGACACCCCCCATGCACCCTGATGCCTGCCCAGCACCCTCTCCACTCCTGGCTGTCCCATCCTGTCCCATCCCCACATCCAGACCCACTGATGCAGCACAAAGCTCTGTGACCCGGAAAGGTGCTGGCAGCAGCGCTGGGGCCTCGTGATGGGGGGCAGGGAGCGAGGCGGGTGCTGGGCTGCCTGTGCTCCTGGGGGCCCATGCAGCCCTGGGGCGCCAAGCGGTGCTGAGGGGAGCCAGGGGCCAGGTCAGGCGCTCACTAATCCCACTGAGGCTCAGCACAGCCCAGATTCCCCACTGGGATTTGCAGCAGTCAGGCCCCGGCTTCATCGCCAGTGCCACCTTCTGCTGCCCAGCACCCTCTGCCCGGGCTGGGGTCCTGGGGCCACTACAGACCCTGGCCAATGAGACCTGTGCTTACCCAGGAGGAGAGCGAGCACCAGGAGGTCCATGGTCAGCCACGGGCTCTGCCTGGGGGTACACAGAGATGGCAGTACGACAGGGTGTGAGGAAAAGCATTGGGCACAGGGTGGCCAGGGTGGCCTCCCCCTGCTCTGGCACAGCTGTGCAACCCAGGGTGCTCCCCTTCAACTCTAGCACAGTGGTGCACGCTGAGGAGAGCAACGGGAGGCACAGGTAGGTGGAACAGTTGGGTCCCAAAGTTCCCCAGGGTAGCACCCACTGCCCACTCCCTTGGCCGTGTCTCAGGCCGGTATCCCCAGACCTCACATGAGCTGTGCCCTGCTTGGGGTAGATCCACCCCTTTGAGCGACACTTGTGTCCCTGGGGGGTCCCAGCACTGGGCCAAGGTCACCCGGGGAGGGGAGCCAGGAGTGCTGGACCTGGCTGGACAAGGCGTCTCTGCTGCTGGCCGAGGTCCCACTGTTAAATTTAGGCTGGAGCTGCCTTTTGTGCTTCCTCCTTTCCCGTTACTGCCTGTTCACAGCCTCACAAACGCTGGATCAAAGCCTGGCCCCGGTACTGCCCAAATCCATCTTTGCTGTCCCTGTGTGGGAGCCAGGCAGAGCAGCGGGGCTCGGGGTGGTGGGGTTAGCTGGGACTCTGTCCCACCATGGGCCCTGCTCGAAGCCACGCCAAGGCGGCAGGCAAGGCAGCATGGGGCCGCGTGCCAGTGAGGGGGTCCCCGAGCCCCATGAGCCCCTGGTACCTGGTGTCCTGTGGTGTCCAGCGCACTGGTGGAGCCGAGACTGGAGGTTACGGTGGCGTAGGACCCACTGCCCTCAGGCTGGATTCACAGAAACAAGCTGGGGTGAGGGTGGCGATGGGATGGCGGTGGGATGGCGGTGGGATGGCGGTGGCCAGTGGCCCCCCTTCCCTGCGCACGATTCTTATTCAAATGTGCTGCCCGCTGAAAGGGACGGCGGTCTCCAGGCTACGGGAATGTCACTGCTGATTCCTTCTGCCTGGAGGCCCCCACTGCCTGCCCGCCCGCCCGCTCGCAGCGGCAAGGCTGGCCAGGCGTCGGCAGCCCGGGCACGCCCCGAGCCCTGGCGGCACGGCAGGCCCCGCCATGGAACAAAAGGGCGCCTCATGGACCAGCAAGCCAGCGGCGCCGCATTCCCCAGGCTCCCAGCATTGGCATGGCAGAAACATGCCTGCTGCTGCTTGCTGCAAGGTGATGGTTTGGAATGGCGGGAATGGCACTCCGAAACCAGCTGGCACAACTGCTGGGGGTCTGCAGCACCGCTTTTGCCCCAGCTGGGTACACCCCATGATGGAGCCACCAGCACAGTTGCCCCATGATGACACGGTTAGGCAGGAGCCCAGACGGAACTCATCCCAGCACAGCCACGATGCCGCTGGCTGGGCACGTCCCTCCCAAGCGACACAGCCCTCCCCACCGACATGGTTCCCTGGGCAAAGTCCAACACATTCCAGCTCTGGGAAATGTGCTGCAGGCACAGGGGAACCCAGCCTGCCTCCCCAAGGGACCCCATGGACCCTTCCTTTTGTGTCATCTTGTGCCGGCTGCCAACACCCAGCCTGTGCTTGGGACAGTGCCGTGTGCTTCAGGCTGTGCCATGCCCTGGGGCTGTGCCGTTTCTGGGGCTCCCTGACAGGTGCACTGGCTCCTACCTGTGCCCACGGGGCCCGGCATGCCAGGTGGGTGGCCGTGGCCCAGATGGACTGTGGAGTCGGCCAGCTCAGCCTCGCTGGGCTCAGGTTGGGCTCGGCTGCTGTTCCTGGAAGAGGGCGGCCAGCGCCTGTCTCCTCCTCCAGCAGCCGTGCCAGGCGAGGGGAGGGACCTGCCTGCACTGAGCTTTAGCCAAGGTGAGGCAGAGGCCAGGTATGAGCTGACAGTGGCCCACGCGTGGCACAGGGGTGCCCCGTGCCCAGGCTGGCTGCTGCACAGCATCCCCGCAGGGCTGCCATGCCCAGTTGAGTGGCACGTGAGGCCGCCAAGGCAGGCAGCGCGACCGGGACTCGCCCTGCACCGAACGGGCTCATCCGTGCCTGCTCAGGGCACATCTCCAGCAGTGATACTGAGTTCCCCAGGGCGGCACAGCAGCCAGCCACGCTCCCCTGGCACCTGCGCTGGATGGGTCCTGCTCCCCTCCCATGCTGGCACTGTGGGCACCATCTGAGGCAGGGCCCCACTCACCCTGTGCCGGTGGGCGCTGCCTGAGATCCTTTGCAACAGCTGGGCCAGGTGCTGCGCTGGCAGCCCCAGGGCTGGAGCATGGTCACACACCAGGAGTGGGCTCGACAGAGACCTTAGTGCCATGCGGGGATGGTGCCTTTACTTAGCCAAGGCCGAAGGAAGGAAAAGGAGTTGTGTGCTCTCCACACCAAGGCCGTGCTCTGGCCGGCCGCCGGCAAGCAAGGTCATGGGCAAACAAAGCAGCAGCTCCCCAGGCTGCTAGCCACAGGGATGCCAAATTCCACGCCCTCAGGGATGTCTCAACACAGAGCAGGCTGGTCTGATGCATCTCAGTGGGAGAGGGATGCTCTGGGCAGAGCTCTGCCAGCTCCCCACAGCTGTGCTCTCAGCAAGCACTGGGAAACCTGGAGGGAGAGAAGGGCTGAGCCCAGTGAGGCTCTGGCAGCACAAATGGTGGTTGGACACCACCAGCTCCATGCTAGGAGAGTCAGCAGACGAGCGGATCAAGAGCCATTAGCACTGGCCAGCGTGTCTGTATCAGAGGGATCTTGCCAAGTAAACCTTATCTGCTCTGAGGAAATCCCAAGCGGCCTGATAAAGGTGACTGTAACAGAATCCCTGGCCTTGAAAAGCAAAGCAAAAGCAGTAGGGAGGGATCCTCAGCAGGATCTGAGACAAGTGAGGAGTCCCAGCCCATGCCCAGGCACCTCCTGACTCCCCTGAAGGCCGCTCTGACTTCCCATGCCGAGCTGCAATCCCTCCAGCTGCTCCACGACTGAACGCGTTAGGGTGGCTCGTGTCTGCCTGAGGAGATGACAGAGCCAGAGGTCGCTCCGCTGGCTGAAGATGCACCAGCAACTCCACCATCGGCCTCCCTCACCAGCATTTCAGAGCTGCTGAGCATGGCCTGCTTCCTTGGGCATCCGTGGCCTCAGCTCCACCAGCTCTGTTCAGCAGCAGCATTCAGAGCACTTTCACCATCATCCAGGCCGTGCGGCTTGGAGGGACAGCAGCGGGAACCAGCAGTGCTCGCCGTGTTGGGGCACACAGAGGAGGAGCCCCCCAAGCCTCGACAGAGCCCCCGAGCTCCCGGGGCAGCCTCTCATGCCTGGCCAGCTCCCCTTGGCCCGACTTCAGCACACTCTGCGGGTGGCCAACGCTTCCCTGAACATCCTTACAAGCGGGAGAACCGCTTAACCATTGCCCTTCCTGCGGAGAGAGCTCTGGCACTGAAGCTGGTGTCTGCCCAAGGCCATGGTCCCGCCACCCTTAGTGCTGGCTCAGTGCACCCATGGCCCCACAGCACAAACCGGATTCAGATTGCAGTGGGGCGAACAACGGTATTTCTGGTGAAGCAGTTGCCCACCGGGTCCCAGATGCAGAGAGAAGTCAGAGGGTAGACAG
Source organism: Dromococcyx pavoninus (assembly GCA_033558185.1). Lineage (NCBI taxonomy): Eukaryota > Metazoa > Chordata > Aves > Cuculiformes > Neomorphidae > Dromococcyx > Dromococcyx pavoninus. The sequence goes on from JAUMJL010000694.1 coordinate 27,964, forward strand.
GCAGGCAGAAGCTGGCAGAGCACCTGCACATTTCTAGGAACTAACCTGGAATGTGCATTTATGCCAGTTTACACCAGTTCAGACCAGTGGCACTAGTCTGGAGTATTCCCCATTGCAAGCTAGGCATTCTTTAACCGGGCTTGGATAACCCCAAACCCCTCTGGGGGGACTGGGAGGAAGAGATGGTGGTGGTGTCAAGCTGAGCGTGCCCCACTCCAGGGAGCTCACAGGATGCTGGGAGGAGCAGTCTGGCGGGGCCTGAAGAAAAGCTGGACACGCTGGGCGGTTCTGAGCACCATTTTATTGAAGGGCTGGACGCCTGCTAGGACTTCATAACAAAAAGTTCACTTCATTTAAGAAAAAAAGACAGTCTGTTTTTTCTCCCATTCCCTCCAAAGAGCAGAATAATACTAACGCTGTCTTTTTCTTAAACAATGTCATTCCAAAAGATACAACACTGAGTGTGGAGCAGCCCAGCCTCATATTAAACACTAAATATTAATATAGCTTCAGGAACATTCTACACAAACAAAGGAAACAGTAAAAAGTTCACTCAAGAACAGGATGGTCGGTTGTTGTAAATTCATCATACAAAAATTTGTCACTCGCCCTCCCGCGGGCTGCAGTCACGGCTCCCCGGCCATCACTCAGGACACCGGAATGCCAGGGGACACCTGCAGCTGAGCTGGTGGTACTGGTCCCAGCCATAGTAGCTGGGTTGTGCTGTAGTGTGGAAACAGCTCTCAGAGATGAGGGTTGGCAGAGACAAGCGTGAGGGGCCAGGCAGTGCACACCAGAACCCTCAAACCCCTCAGAGCGGTTGCTGTGCCTTTGCTCAGGAAATGCTACTGCTCTGGAGTGCTGCACTGGGAACCAAGAGAAGGGAACGGCGTCACACTCTGCCTTCCCCACCACAAACACCAACAGTCATTTCATCCTGTCCCAGGCCTGGGCAGCATGGTGGGGGGAAGGTATTTCTGGGGTAGCTTTGCAGCACCTCTTTTACAACAGCACTGTGTGCCTGGATGCACCTGTAGGAATCACCAGCCTCTTACAGGAGTTGCTCATAGCAAACAGGAACAGAAAGGGCTAATTAAGACAACAAGCAGAGCCCCAGACAATAATAAGGCCTTTAAGGCACTCCCCGGGACAAGGCTTAATCACTCCCAAAGGGGAAGGTATTTCGGATGGTCATGGAGAAAGTGCTACCTGCCCTGTGAGGGCATCCAGGGGGTACAAGTCAGCACACGTGGGGTGGGGAGCTGCTTACTGTCCCCATGGCCACCCGAGCAGGGCCAGACTGTGCGAATGATGAAGGACAGAAACCAAGGGTGAGGTGGGGCACCTGTCCCAAAAGGGGACCCCCTTGCCTGTGCTCCAGACTCTGCAGCAGCAGCAGCGCTGCATTGTGCTGCCAGACAGGGCAGGACAGGCTCCCTCAGCTGGGCAGGGACAGAGCAGAGGCAGGGCTACGGTTCCCCACAGACACGTCTCCTGTTTGCAGACCTCCTCCTGCAGCAGAAGCTGGCCAGCTGGGTGCTGCTAGAATCTTTGGTTTCCCCTAATTCCAATTCCTCACTTTTTTACCAGACCTCCTCGGTTTTCCCAAGCAAACTGAGGGGTCTGGCCTCAGCACTATGGCTTTGGAGGCAGCAGCTGGCCAAGCTGCAAAGTGCCAGCAGACTCACACCTGCAGACGCTTTACTCGACGCTTGGGGCTGACCTAAGAATGAGAGCTGGCTCTCCTGTCTTTAGAGGCAAGGTCTCTGCTCCACCAGCCAGTGAGGCACCTGGCACCTTCCTAATGGCACCCAGCTCCATGCAGGAACAGGCTGTGAGGAAAGGAAAACGAAAGTCCCAAATGTGAGAGCCTGGGAGCAACCTGCCCTGTTGCCCTCTCCACAGAAGGTGCCAGCCCACCCACCCTGCAAAGCCAAGGGCTGCTGCACCATCAAGAGTGAGATGCCCCAAACAGCCCTCCTCTCCTCAGGCTACCTTAGTTCCTGGAAAACCATCCTCATTTGACTACAGGAGTGAACAGGCTGGTGCCATTTTGAAAACTGAAACAGGAACTGTCACTTCCACACAAACCAACTAACCTGCTAAAGCAGCAAGTGCTCCACACAGCTTGGCAAAGATCCTGCCAACCATGGCCAAAACAACGATCCTTCCACTGCAATCTGCCCTCCTGCCCTGGAAGTTGCACAGCTCATGTCACATTGCCCAGCTGCAGCTGAGAGACAAACCTGCTCTCCATCCCCACACATCCTTTGTGCCAGGGCAGGGAACTTGGACCCAACGGGGAGAGCAGCTGGAGTAGCCGCATGCTGCTGTGGTCTTGCTATGAACACAGCACAAGCCACAACTGAAAGGGTCCAAATTCTGTGCTTAAGCCCCAGAACTCCAGCTGGAGCCAGGGGACTTCCACCAGCTCCACCAGTGTCTAAGTGCCGCTGGTGTAAGAGGGGAGCTTGGCCGACATGCAGCAGAACAAGGGCAGCTGTTCTCCCACCTGGGCTGTTCTGCTCCCAACGTCCCTGCAATGCTCTTAGCCAGTGACTGACTGAACCCTGCCCAAGGAAACACCAGGCAGTGAGGGGGCTCAGCCCATCATACCCTCGTCCCCTGCCCCCATGGGTGGGAGTGCTGCAGGCTGGGCAGGGGATGCCCTGGTCTGAGCAGGATCCGGCCACATCAGTGCTCGCAGCTCTCCACAGAACACACCTCCTCCTCCTCGCATGAAAATATGACTAGTGGGCTACAAACCAGGAGTAACAAAATTACCCCTTCTTATTTTGCAGAAAAGTGCTTAAGAAATTCTGTACAAAGATCGCTACAGCAGCTGGTGCTGGGGAGACACAAATGGTTGGGAAGCAGTAGGACCATGCTACACGGCTTGCAGGGAAGAGGCCAAGGAGAAACTTCTCCAACTGAATGTAGTGGCAGAAGGTGAAATCTGACCACAGTGCACATGAGCTTTAAAACATTTCTACCAATTAACAATGTGATTTCAACTGGTATCTGATGTCAGCTTCCCCCTCAGCTGCCTGCTGGAGAAGTTGCTCTCCCCACGGACCTCACTGACGGACATATGAAGCATGCAGGAAGCTCAAGGACCTTGTCTGGTGGAGGCGAAGCATAAACTCTTGCTTCTTGGCAGCTGAATAAAAGGAGAAATTATTTCCACAAACGCAGTTGGAAGAACAGCCCTTTGACCACCAGCTGAATCATTTCTCAAAGTGACAGTGGTACAAATACATGCAGTAAAAGCATTCCGAAGGGAGTTTCCAAAGCTCTCGGCTGTCATGGTGCCCAGGAACAGCACAGGCCAGGTTAGGCACTTGGATGAATTCAAAGTGACTAATACAGAAACAGGTCTGAACAACCTGCACACAGCACGCTCAGCAGAGACCACAGCACCCCAGGCAAAGCTTTTCTAAGTGCCCCACAAGTTACTGCACAGGTCCCTGGAAGGCAAGTGTCACTCTGCTGTCACAGAATAACAGGGTGGAAAGGACTTCTGGAGGGAGATCTCTGATTAGATCAGGTCTTAGGCAGGTCTGGTTTGACCAAACCCTTCATCTTCCTTAAAGTGTGTACAGCACAGTCCTTTCTGCAGCCTCCTGAACATCAGTATTGAAGGCCCAGGATGCCAGGAGCACCCAGTCATGAGGTGAAGGATGGCAGAACTACGCCAACAGGCTGCAGGCACCACATCTGCCAGCACTGGATGACAGGCAGCAGTTGCTGACATTGGCATATTTACAGCCCCTCTGTGAATAACAAGCTGCAGTTCTTCCAGCCAAGTTCCCAAATCACCCGTGACAGGAAAGCAGAGACATCAGGAGAGCAGAGAATCGAGCTCCAGTGCTGCCCAGGAGCTCAGGGGCCCTGTGGTCTGTAAGAGACATGCACAAGAGCTGACAGAGACTGAACTGATGATGGGCAAGTTCCCGAGCAGAGCTATGGGGTGCTCACTTCCCTGGCAGGAGCCTCAGGGACACAGAAGAATTTCTAATGTGCTCCTCTGAGAATCACAGAATCATTTAGATTGGAAAAGACCTTTAAGATCATCAAGTCCAATCATAAAGCTAACACAGAGGACCTCTTGCTGGTGGCCTGGGAAGAACACTGGGTGAGCTGTCACCACGATCTGCAGATCTCAGCTGAGTGCCAGGGAAGGCATGGCAGAACTAAGGCAGCAAGTTCTGCTGGATGTGCTAAGGAACAGTAGAGGCCAAGTCCCTGGCAAAGACCCAAGTTGTGAAAGACAAGACATGACGGAGAAGAGGGAAGGCAGGCAGTAGGGCATCTGGGGGAAGAAACAGCGAAGAGGAGGGATGTGGCCTAGTAAGCTGCCCTCAGGCGCTTGGATTGCTGCTCAGGCTGAAGAAAAAGCAACCTCAGCCTGAGTTCAGCCTTGTTGATGCATGACTGTTTTTCCCACTGGAGGCCAGGCGCTCAGCTGGGATGTCTGTGCTGTAGGAAGAGGCTCCAGAGAGAGCTCTTGGTGCCCTTATAAGGGACTGGGAAGAGGGGAAACCGCTGAGCAGCCTGTCAGACAGCGATACCACACGCAGGAGTTCAGAGCCCTCCCCAGGAAACAGCCAGAAAGAGAAATGCCAGTCCAAGACTTCAAAACCTGGCATTTCAGACCGTGGGAATGAGAAAGGTCTAAAGGAGTCGGAACAAAAGGGACAAAGCAATTTTTGGCTGGTTAACAGTGATGGAGGGCCCCTGTTCATCCAGCATCAGGACAGAGAACTGTCTGCCAGGGCATTTTAAAACACAGAAGCAGAAGAAAATGTTTCCTCCTCCTCTGCAGCCAACCAGCGGCATTCACATGTCAAGTTTCAAACACTGCAAGCTGTGATCTCTGACAGCAGCTCACATATGCACAGTAAAACCATGCAGAATTCAAGAGTGGGAATCAGAGCTTGCAATAATACTCCGACAGAGAACCACCACCCTGCTCACAGTACTGCTCTACCTGGGTGAGGGGAGAGAACCCTGGCTGTGCCTCCTCAGGAGCCCAGCTTCCCTGCCCTCTCACTCCCCTCATGAACCCCACCCTCTCCTCGCCATGCCTTGGTTTTCCTCTCTGAGCCGGGGATCAGACGATGACCCCTTTTACAAAGCGCTGGAATCCAGCCAGGTGCTAGGGAGGGGCTGAAACGTAAGGAGCTGGGGCTCCCCAGGGAGATCATCCCCTCAGCCAATGCCCACAGAGATTACTAGGTCAGAAAGTGGTATTTTGAGCTGGTGAAAGAATGAGTGGATTACTGGCCCACCGCCGCAGAGATCCGAGCGTACGGCGCCATCCAGAGCCTTGCCTCGCCTGACACTGCTCCCTCTCCCCACGCCACCAAGGTTCTGCTTTTGCAGCATCCCAACACAGATCATCTCACCAGAGGTCATCCCACCCAGGTGATGGCTGCAGAACCGACCACTCCAACACAGAGTTTCTCCTGGAGCTTGCAAACCCTTCCCTGCAGAGAGCAGACCCACGTATGCAGTCTGTGTTCAAATCCAACAGCCTACCCCAACACAGGAAGGCTAACAAAGCCGCCTGCAGCGGTTCTGCAGTGCCTCCTGGGGACAAGCAGAGCACTCCGGGCACTTTCACACCTGCCACATACCTTCTCACAACATCCCAGATGGCACAGCAAAGCCATCACCCATCCCAACAAGGTGCCAATCTCCCCTCCTACTGCTTCACCCACACACACTGACAGAAAGAAACTTTCTGCATTTAAGTGCTGGCACATATCCTCTCAGCTCTTCCGCTTTTTTGCTTTAATTCAGGCTCAAATATCCCCCTGTGCTCCGGGACCAGCAAGGCTAATCTAATACATTCAAATACAGCCTGCATCTTATCTACCAGCACCTAGAATCTGCTCCTGAAATATCCAGCAAAGCAGTTACATGGTGGGCAGGACTCTTTATGCAATTCTTATTAACAACTCCAGACCTTTGGCTCTAACAGTCACAGTTCATGTTCTATCTTTGCACCTAGGATACAGGAAAGTGGAGGAACACTGCATTCTGAGAAGGAATCGCTCTTTGGAGGCCAACTCCTACCATAAGCTCAGAGCTTCTGCTACCAACGAATGGAGGAAGCACCTAGAGACGTCAGACGGACTCGCGGGCAACAGCCCTGTAACACTCCCCGACTCTTATGCAGAGGTAATACCAAAAACATGATTAAAACTATAGTTAACTGCTAATTCTCCAAATTGCTTGGCATTTCTAGAGACAAACGAGTGGCTCTAACTCTGCCTGCCCCCGAGCTGCTCCAGAGAGCCCAGAACAGACTGTCACAACACTGAATCATGGTAAAAACCTGCCACCTCTCAACAAAAGACCGACTGAAGGTGAGGGGGAACAAAAGCTATCAAACCCAATCCCAGAGGGATGGAGAAGTGCACCTTCCCCCAGTTCCTGGGTCATATGCACATATATGGATATATAGACATATAAAGTTATAAAATCTGATCAAAATAAAACCAGTAAATGTACAGCTTGAAAAAGAGCAATATCACAGTGCATCAATGTCATGATAAAGTCCCGTGTTCTCCCACTGCACGAGAGCGCAGCCTGCCAGGGCCTGCTTGGCTCGCCAAAGGTGAGAGTCACCGTCCCACGGTCCCAAACAGGGGGGTTGTATTTCTGCAGTCAGTTCTGCATAGCAGTGGCAGACAGGCAGAAACAGCATGACAACAGGCTGCTCCGTCTGCAGGTTAGTTGGCATAATGTCACCAGAGACACCTGAATTACTCCTCAACTTCTCCATGCTCTGGTGCCAGGCTCGTATTTACTTATCTATGAAAAAAGTGACAAAGTGAAGAAACTCAAGGGACGCTCTGAGAGTGGGACAAGGGCTGAATTCGGATCACAGGGGACAGGTTGACCCTAAGAATCTTCTGTGCTCTCCTCCTCACTTCATCATCAGAGGAAGAGTTGCTCACCTTGATGGTCCGGTATTTCAGCAGGTTTAGAGTGCTCTGAGCCCGTCGAGATTTATTTTGCACAGAAATGGTCTTTGCTTTCTTTCTCTGCGGTGCTTCGCTTGCCTCTGTAGCACTTCTCTTCTTCCCAACACTCTCCTGGAAAGTGCTGTTGTCCTTCCACTCTGTTTTTCCCACCTGAATTTCCTTACCTTTGACTTTCAAGGTCTTGGACTGCGGTGCGGTGGTGCAGCTGCAGGACGAGTTGCCTGTGACTCTCCCATTGAGGACTCCCGAGGCTTTGCAAGCATTGCTTTCCTGCAGCACTCCACCCTTTGGTCCCTTTGGGAGATTTAATGTGAGGGTGGCAGAATCTGGTGCTTTCTTTATTGAACGCTTGTACCCCTTAACTTTTTTTATTTTAGTGGTCTTGCCTGAAGAAAACTGCTTTGACATACTCGAAGCTTTGAGGAGTTTGAGGTCTGAGGGTGAGATCCCAAGATGCCCTTGTGTGTACTTGGACTCCAAACAGGACACGGTAGTTTTCAGCGGCACCACAGCTTCCAGAACCACCGATAGTCTCATGGCTGGATACACATTGGGACGCATGCTTGCGGGGAAGCCCACTGCTGCAGCTTTGGATGTGCTGGATCTTGTCTGCTTCAAGGAGCTCAAGAGAAGATTTGTGGAATCCCCTTTAGAGATAGGCTGAGCAGAGACTTTCGAAGTGTTTACCGAAACGCTGGCTGGGGAAGCAGACACCTTCGCCAGGGTTGCTGTGTTTCTAGCTGGACTCTTAGCAGACTCGGCAGCGCTGGCGCAGTCGTGCCGGGTGCTCTCTTTTGTCGGGTTAGGTGTGTCCGCCGTGCACGAGCTGTACCCGTACACATCCTTACTCCTCAGAATGGTGGGCTGGTAGCCCTCCTCCTTCAGGCCCTGAATGAAGGCGACCAGCTGGGTCTCTGTGTTCGAAAGGTCCTTGGACATTGGGTTGAAGACTCGGAGGGCTTCCTCCAGCACTTTCTGTCCTGCAGAGGAAATTCTCGACCAGGAATGCACAGCTCTTTCTTCCACATCATTCACTGCAATATTCATGGCATTAGGCAAGCGGGGGCTTCAAAAAGGTCCAAATTACTGGAGAAACAACCCTCGACACCTCAAAAGGGGAGAGAAGACAGTTAGCTTACAGCAACTGAAAGCACCTTGCATTTTCAAGCGGGAATCTGAAACCATTAAGCCCAGGCGTGGCTACTCACAATCACTGGGTCAGGTTCTGAGTATAACCCAAAGCAGAGGCATCACCAAGAAAATTCTGTTACTGATTTATCTCTGACGTCAAACTAAAACATCCCTTGCAGAAATATCCTCAAACCTAAACAAAGACTTCAAGGCAATCCCAACCAACCCATCCCAAGATGAAGGGTTCCAATGAAAGGGTTCCAGTTTCTCAGTGAAATCTGCAGCTTCTTTCCAGTTCCAGTGTGACACGACTCAGCTCTGGGTAACCAGATCTCATTTTCCCTTCATTGAGCCCTCTCCCTGCACACGCACTGAGACTGAGCCATCCCAAAACTAAGCATCTCAAATCTATCCCAGAATTGTGGTCAATTTTCCAGCTTCCTAATTGATTCTGCTCAAAAATTGATTCTGAGACCCTGCCAAAGTGGCATCATCCTCCCGAAGACCTGACAGTAGCGCTGGAGGCTATTTCAGTTGTGCTTCACTGATGCCAAATGCTATGGCAAGGCAACACTGCTCCTTGTTGCTCCCTTGTTTGAACACCAGTCTGTAACTTGCTGTCACAGCAAATTGGTGTTGATCCAAGAGTGTTCACTGCCAAGTGAGGACGAAGCAGGAAATTCAAGCAGGGTGGTATGAAGGAAACACGCATCACTGTGACCAGTGTACAGTGGCCTGAGGGAGACCACCAATCATGCTCAGGGCACTACATGGCTGTCTGGCTGGGGCAAAAGCACTACTGAAGAGCAGTCCAGGCAGGGCTTTGTGATGCACTTGATCACTCCAACCCTCTCACGCTAAGGTGTCGGCCCCTCATACTGAGCTGGCCACTATGCTGAGAAGTTATAAACTTTTTAGCTCTATTGATACTCTCAAAATATTCAGTGAAAAATCCTTTTCAGGGAAATGCCAAGAGTGTCAAAGATGCTATCAGAAAGGGCAGCATACAGGAAAGAAAGCTGTGATGGAAAAGTTAGTGCCCCAGCAGAGAGAACAAGGAACTGCATTGTGTTCAACCTTCCTCCCAGAACTTGCAGGGAAGAGGCACAAGCCAAAAGCCACCGCAGAAGTGGAAGCACAGGTCAGCAGGGGGGTAAAAGCCTCCGCATGACAAACTAATCTCAGTCAAGTGTTCTGCAGACGTCATGGTAGAAGAGGGATTTGGAAGAGGATAAGGCAGTTGCTCTGTGACAGGCGGAGGGATCTCCCATGGAGGAGGGGAGGCAGGCAGGGAACTGCTCCAAAAGAGCTGTGGCTGGTGTCAACAGCCGGTGCTAAGATTTACCACCTCCTAAATGAGCAAGAAGTAGCCAGTGGAGTGAAGCCAGGGAGGATGTAAAGCTTAATCCTGAGCTGGGAGAGAGGGAGAAGCCAATGAAGAAGCACAACTAACAATATACGCTCAGTCTTCTGCCAAGTTCAGGCTGCAGCAAGCCCTGGAGCAGCCAGGATACTTTAAGGGGTATTCTGGTATTGAACAGAGAGACTGGGACACCTCACTGGGTACAGATCACCTCAACATGAATCTGCCTGGTTTTGTTTAGAGCGGTGCAAGTTGCAATAAGAACAGAAGGCGCCCATAAGCAGGCAGATCCGCAGGTAGCTTGTCTTCTGCTCACTTGACATGCTGGTGGGGGACACACCCTGCCTGCCTGAAGTGCCACGGGCCCGCAGCGCTCGAGACTCGGCACAAGGCACGGACAGGGCCCTCACACAAGCCTCGAGTGATGCCAAGCCCGGCTATGCAGGAGTGGAGCTCCAGGAACGGGCTCTGCTGCGCTTCGCTGGGTGCGGCGCAGGGGCGGCCAACTGCTGGCGGGAGGGCTCGGCGGGGCTCAGCTTCTCCTCCTGCCCCCCCTTGGCGCAGGCGCTGCCCCTTTCCATCCCGCGCCTGCCCCGATAAGGGGGCCCGGTGGGAGACCCGCTGCGGGGTGGTGCTAGGTGTAGACAGCGCGAGCGGCCCCACAGCTCGGCTCCGCCGGCTCCCGGGGGGGGTGGGGTGTGCCGGGGCGGGGCCCTCAGCGCCGTGGCTACGCCCCCGCGGCCCGCAGGCCGCCCCGCAGCGCGGCTCGGCAGCGCCCTCGCCCGGGAGCGCGGGGCCCGGGCAGCGCCGGCTCCAACCTACCGGCCGCCGCCAAACCCGCACCCGTCGCTGCGCCGCCACCACCGCTCCAACATGGCCGCCCGCGGGGCCCCGGAAGCACCGCCCACTTCCGCTTCCGCCCCTCCCGCTGAACGGGACCTCGCCCACAGCGCCAAGTGAGTTCAGTCCCACC
>JAUMJL010000695.1:0-200167 GCA_033558185.1 Dromococcyx pavoninus
CAGTTATTGCTCTAGTCTCTCATCAGGCGTGGCCACCTGCTGCTTTTATCCCTCAGTTGCTTCCCTCTCACCTATGCCAAGAGCATTCACAATCACCACCAGGTCCAGGCTCCTCACTGAGTGGGGTGTTCAGTGCAGCTTAGGAGCCTAGGAGCTGGTGTTCGTTCAAAACAACACTACAGGCCTCCTATAGATGGTGCCAGATCCTAGCCTCAGGCTCTAAAGAGACCCTAAGGGGCTGGCTCTGCTCTGTGCTCTGAAATGTATATATACGTACATAAAAATGCAAATATACATGCATGTGTTATTCCTCTGGCATGTTCCTTTTGGCCCATCAGTGCAGCTGATGCCCTTCTGTGAGGTGCTCAGTCACAGGGAGCTGGGGAAGGGATGAGGGATGGGATCCCGTGAGTGACAGGGGAAGCAGGCTTTGCACTGGCTTTGACCTGCACTAGATCAACACATGCCTTTGCAAGGCTGGTGTGTCTTGTTACTCCTCTCTGTGGCCTTTGAGGAAAGAGTGTAAGCAGAGAGGTGAGTTTCACCTGCAGTTTCTTGACTGTAGCAATCTCAGTCAAAGGCAGTGGACTGGGGACCATTGGGACCTCTTGTATCCCCTCCCTAGAGGGCAAGGCACGAGTGGTGATTAGCCTCATTTCCCTCTCTCTGCTGGCTGTGGAGTTTGTAACTAGGTCACAGCCACCCAGGACACAATCCCCGGGAGGAAGGAGGATGGGTTCAGAAGGGGCTCCTCTGGGAGCATACGAGTGGGCAGTGGGAGCTCTGGCAGTCCCCATCCTCTGGTCCCAGACCTCCAGGCAGTTTAGATCCAAGTCTGACTTGGGACATGCAGTCGGGTAATTGTTGCCGGGCATCCTGTTTCTCACAGGAGCTCTCCTGCCCTTGGTCCAGCCCAGGCACACTCGTGGAGCCTGGTGACCCCATGGAGATGGCTGGGGATCAGATGCCACCAAAGCCAAATCCTGCAGATCAAGGTTGGCCTGAGACCAGCCCAGTCAGGGAGCTGTAAGTTTTGGTCTCACCAGAGAGGATGAGAGTGTGAGAAAAGATTGCACTTGCATGAAGCTATACATATATAGAAGATGACACCTTCAAGGTGGGGAGGGCCAGAGGTGTTTGATCAGGCCAGCATAAGAAAGGAGGAAGTAATTCTGGTCAGCGTGGGCACCAGGAACTGCTGGGGTCCCTCTTGCAGGGAGAGGCTGTCCCTGCCCACCCAGCTTACTGAGATCATAGAATCATAGAATGGGTTTGGTTGAGTGAACCTTAAATATCATCCAATTCCACCTCGCCTGCCATGGGCAGGACACCTCCCGCTAGACTAGGCTGCTCAAGACCCCATCCAGCCCAGGCCTTGAGCGTCCTCCGGGATTGGGCAGCCACAGCTTCCCTGAGCAACCTGCCAGTGCCTCACCACACTCAGAATTTGCCATGTGCTGCATCACTTGCTAATATTTCTGTTCCCTGATGTGATCAGGACACGGCGATTCCTGCTTAGCTGTTTGCTTGTACGACAGCAATAAACTCCCAGGCTGTCCCTGCAGGAGGTCTGGAGCCATTCCCTAGGACTTGAGCAGCGAGCTCTACTCCAAACCACATTTTCTGAAGGCACCAGCTCTTCCAGAGCATCTGGTAGGGATGGTAGAGGAACACACGTGCCACGGGAGTGTCAAAAGAAGAAACTGGCCAAGAGGAGCTGAGAGCAGAGCAGCTCTCAGCAGCGTGCTGAGAGCTCTCCCTCCTCTGAGCCAGAGCTCCACAAACGCCCGGACCCGCTGACCCTGTTTGCAAGTGCTGGGCTGCCGAGCGAGGCTTGCTGCTCGGGACCCGCAAAGCAGTGATGTTCTCTCCCTCCAACGGTCGGAGGAGGCAGCCCACGAGGTGGCACCCGAGCCCCGCCACAGCCCGGGAACAGTACCCTGCGGGCGTCCCGTTATCCTGCGGCATTCCAGCATCCTCTGGGCATCTCCAGCACCCTCCAGGTATCCTCAGCAGCTTGTGGGTATCCCGTTATCCTGCGGCATCCGTGCATCCTGAAGTCATCCCCACTACCCTGTGGGCATCCCCAGCACCCTTTTGAGCATCCTTGCCGTCATCCTTGCACCCTTCAAGCATCCCAGTACCCTGAGGCATCCCAGGTATCCTGCGGTATCTCAGCACCCTTCAAGCAGCCCAGCTCACTGCTATCTCAGCACCCCGGGGCAACTTGCACCCTATGGCATCCCATACCCGGTGAGTATCCTGGCACTCTCCAGTCTTCCCCGCACCCTGCAAACATTCCAGCACCCCCCGAGCATCCCCAGCACTCTCTGGCATCCTGGTACCCTGAAGGTAGTCCTTGGTACCCTGCATGCATGCAGGCAGCCTCCGGTACCCCCTTGAAGCGCCAGTACCCTGTTGGCATTCCCAATACTCTGTGAGTATCTGAACACCCTGCAGGCATCATGTACCCCTTGACATCCCACCATCCTGTGGCACCCTGCAAGTAACCCAGAACCCTGCAGTCATCCCAGCACCCTCTGGGCATCCCTGGCACCCTCCGGCATTCCAGTTCTCTGCAAGCATCCTAGCAGCCTGCTAGCATCCCAGCACCTGCAGTCATCCTGCACCCTCTGGGTATCCCAGAAGACTGCAAGCATCCCCAACAACCACTAGGCATCTCCAGCACCCTATGGGCACCCTGTGTGTATCCCAGTTGACATTCCAGTACTCTGTGTCATCCCGGTAGCAGCAGACATCTCTAACACCCACCAGGCATCTAGGTACCTTTGGAGCATATCAGCACTTGGAAAGCATCCCAGCATGAGCCCCTTAACCCCTGCAAGGCCTGTGAAAAGTTGCCCTGCGAGAGGTGCACCCAGCTCTAGCCAGATTCCAAGGAGGAAGGATGGGGCTTGCTTTTCACTGCTATGTCAACAGGGATCTAACTGCCACGAGTGCTGAGGTCGCATGGGCAGCTTGCTTTCAGGGAGGATATGCTCCTGCACAGTAAAGGTCACCACTTCCCAAAACAGCCTGACAACAGGAATTGTCCCTAAACAGGGCAGGGGATGCTGCTTGATGTGTGTTACTTTGCAGAATTCTAGATGCTGAGACCTCGTGCTGGATTCAGCCTCACTCACAGAATCACACGTGCAAAATGCTTCCTGGTTTTGCCTCGTTATTTTGCAGGTGGTCTGACTTGCTGAGGTCCCTCAGCAGAGATCCGAACAGGCTGCCTTGTCGAAGAGATGTTCCTTTCGAAGCCCAGGGACTGCAAAGTGCCCCAAGCACCTCTGGGTTGTGGTAGTCCAGGTGTTGTGTCCTGAATAAGCAATGAGTGCTCCTTCCCAAGCTCATCAGAGCCCCAGCTGAGATCAGAGTGCAAAAACACACCCGCTCAACTCCTGCTAACAAGAAAACTGCCCCTGACTTCTCCCCATTAAAATTCCCCTGCCGGTGAGCCTACCTGGTGTGATTGTTTGCATGGCTGTTTGTGACTACCTGAAACTCCACTGCTGCTCTGCCCATTACCTGTATTTATATTTTATTAGCAGCTCTTACAATGTACATTAAGGAGACGATGAGAAGCATCACCACGTTTGGATAAAGCTTTGAAACCTTGAGAAGAACATGGTGCCACATCGAATGGAGCCAAAGGGTACCTTCTCCCCCCTCCCAAAGGCCTTGATCCTGTTCCCACAAAGGCAAAGTTCTCCTCACTACAGAGGGAGAGAGGCTGCTACCTTGTCCCCAGCCTCAGGTGGGTTGGTTGCATGCCCTAGGGAGATGGGCCACGTTCCTGATCCAGCACAGCAATGGCAGAGTGAAACCCTCGTGCTGGTGGCACTCACATGCTGAGTGCTACTTTCTCCTCTCTGCCTTGTCCACTCTATAGAGGTCATGGCTTGCGGACAGAGGTCGGCAGTCCCAGAAGCACAGCCCTGTAAACATCTGTATAACCAGGAGGCACTGAATGGATATTTAAATTGTCTTTCCCCAAGGTTATGCTGCTGTTTTCCCACCCAATGCTCCCTTTTAGTTCTTTTCTGTTATCTATCCCTGGAGTTAATGCAGAGAAATGTCCCACATCAACACAGTGCCCTTCTGGTTAAAATGGTGCTGTAACAAGTGATAAAAAGCTGGCATGGAGGTCGAGCTGAACAACAGCCCAGGGAAGGCAGGCACTGGAATGTTGCACTGCCTGCAGCACCCTGATTTGGGAATAGTTTGTACTTCACCATCACCTAGAGCACCCTGCTGCCCACAACTTGGAATGGCCCAGGAACTGGCAGAGCAGAAACCCTGGCTGGCTGTGCCGGGGGAGGTTTCAGTTGGATATTAGGAAAAAGGTTTTTCATTCAGAGGGTGGTGGAGCACTGCAACGGTTCCCCGGGAAGCAGTCACGGTGCTAAGCCTGAGAGTATTCCAGAAGCATTTAGACAATGCCCTCAGACACATGGTGTGAGTGTTGGGGTTGTCCTGTGCCGGGACAGGATTGGACTCGAAGATCCTTGTGGGTCCCTTTCAACTCAGGTCATATTATGATTCTATGATCCCTCACCCAGGGGTAGAGGCATTCACAAGGTCAGAAAATCCCAGCAGGTCTGATGAGAAGGTCTCCGCTTCCCTGTGAGCAGTGAGTCTCAGAACTGAGTGTGAGCAGACTTTTATCCTGGTTGCTTTTCCTAAAAGGAGAAACCTTTCGAAGAAAATTGATAGCCAGCTGGTTGATCAGACCAAGACTGAGCAGTCTTGCCTTTGGGGAAGGGGAGGGCAAGAGGGAAAAGCCTGCTCTGCTGCTGCTGGGGTTTTGCCTGAAAAAAAACAGGTCAGGTTGAGGCTTTCAGGCATTTTGCTGCTATTCCAGCCAGTGCTGTACAGGTAGGGGGATGCAGAGAGCAAAGAGGTAGGATAACTTTGGGTGAAGCTGTGCAACCCCCCCATGGCTGGGGACCCGGGGGGGATGCAGTGCAGCCCCCTCCATGACCGGGATCCCGGATGATCCAGCGCATCCCCCAAGACTGGGGATTCCGGGGTGATACAGTGCAGCCCCCATGGCTGGGGACCCGGGGGTGATCCAGCACAATCCCAGTGACTGGAACCCAGGATGGTCCAGCGCAGTCCAGTGACCGAGGACCCGGGGGGGCAGGCACAGCTCTCGCAGTAACTGGAGTCCCGGGGCTGCGCTGCATCTCCCCCCGGACTCCAGTTACTGCGAGAGCTGTGCCTGCCCCCCCGGGTCCTCGGTCACTGGACTGCGCTGGACCATCCTGGGTTCCCAGTCACTGGGATTGTGCTGGATCACCCCCGGGTCCCCAGCCATGGGGGCTGCACTGTATCACCCCGGAATCCCCAGTCTTGGGGGATGCGCTGGATCATCCCGGGATCCCGGTCATGGAGGGGGCTGCACTGCATCCCCCCCGGGTCCCCAGCCATGGGGGGGTTGCACAGCTTCACCCAAAGTTATCCTACCTCTTTGCTCTCTGCATCCCCCTACCTGTACAGCACTGGCTGGAATAGCAGCAAAATGCCTGAAAGCCTCAACCTGACCTGTTTTTTTTCAGGCAAAACCCCAGCAGCAGCAGAGCAGGCTTTTCCCTCTTGCCCTCCCCTTCCCCAAAGGCAAGACTGCTCAGTCTTGGTCTGATCAACCAGCTGGCTATCAATTTTCTTCGAAAGGTTTCTCCTTTTAGGAAAAGCAACCAGGATAAAAGTCTGCTCACACTCAGTTCTGAGACTCACTGCTCCACAGGGAAGCGGAGACCTTCTCATCAGACCTGCTGGGATTTTCTGACCTTGTGAATGCCTCTACCCTGGGTGAGGGATCATAGAATCATAATATGACCTGAGTTGAAAGGGACCCACAAGGATCTTCGAGTCCAATCCTGTCCCGGCACAGGACAACCCCAACACTCACACCATGTGTCTGAGGGCATTGTCTAAATGCTTCTGGAATACTCTCAGGCTTAGCACCGTGACTGCTTCCCCGGGGAACCGTTGCAGTGCTCCACCACCCTCTGAATGAAAAACCTTTTCCTAATATCCAACTGAAACCTCCCCCGGCACAGCCAGCCAGGGTTTCTGCTCTGCCCAGTTCCTGGGCCATTCCAAGTTGTGGGCAGCAGGGTGCTCTAGGTGATGGTGAAGTACAAACTATTCCCAAATCAGGGTGCTGCAGGCAGTGCAAACATTCCCAGTGCCTGCCTTCCCCTGGGCTGTTGTTCAGCTCGACCTCCATGCCAGCTTTTTATCACTTGTTACAGCACCATTTTAACCAGAAGGGCACTGTGTTGATGTGGGACATTTCTCTGCATTAACTCCAGGGATAGATAACAGAAAAGAACTAAAAGGGAGCATTGGGTGGGAAAACAGCAGCATAACCTTGGGGAAAGACAATTTAAATATCCATTCAGTGCCTCCTGGTTATACAGATGTTTACAGGGCTGTGCTTCTGGGACTGCCGACCTCTGTCCGCAAGCCATGACCTCTATAGAGTGGACAAGGCAGAGAGGAGAAAGTAGCACTCAGCATGTGAGTGCCACCAGCACGAGGGTTTCACTCTGCCCATTGCTGTGCTGGATCAGGAACGTGGCCCATCTCCCTAGGGCATGCAACCAACCCACCTGAGGCTGGGGACAAGGTAGCAGCCTCTCTCCCTCTGTAGTGAGGGAGAACTTTGCCTTTGTGGGAACAGGATCAGGCCTTTGGGAGGGGGAGAAGGTACCCTTTGGCTCCATTCGATGTGGCACCATGTTCTTCTCAAGGTTTCAAAGCTTTATCCAACGTGGTGATGCTTCTCATCGTCTCCTTAATGTACATTGTAAGAGCTGCTAATAAAATATAAATACAGGTAATGGGCAGAGCAGCAGTGGAGTTTCAGGTAGTCACAAACAGCCATGCAAACAATCACACCAGGTAGGCTCACGGCAGGGGAATTTTAATGGGGAGAAGTCAGGGCAGTTTTCTTGTTAGCAGGAGTTGAGCCGGGTGTGTTTTTGCACTCTGATCTCAGCTGGGGCTCTGATGAGCTTGGGAAGGAGCACTCATTGCTTATTCAGGACACAACACCCTGGACTACCACAACCCAGAGGTGCTTGGGGCACTTTGCAGTCCCTGGGCTTCGAAAGGAACATCTCTTCGACAAGGCAGCCTGTTCGGATCTCTGCTGAGGGACCTCAGCAAGTCAGACCACCCTGCAAAATACCGAGGCAAAACCAGGAAGCATTTTGCACGTGTGATTCTGTGAGTGAGGCTGATTCAGCACGAGGTCTCAGCATCTAGAACTTCTGCAAAGTAACACACATCAAGCAGCATCCCCTGCCCTGTTTAGGGACAATTCCTGTTGTCAGGCTGTTTTGGGAAGTGGTGACCTTTACTGTGCAGGAGCATATCCTCCCTGAAAGCAAGCTGCCCATGCGACCTCAGCACCTCGTGGCAGTTAGATCCCTGTTGACATAGCAGTGAAAAGCAAGCCCCATCCTTCCTCCTTGGAATCTGGCTAGAGCTGGGTGCACCTCTCGCAGGGCAACTTTTCACAGGCCTTGCAGGGGTTAAGGGGCTCATGCTGGGATGCTTTCCAAGTGCTGATATGCTCCAAAGGTACCTAGATGCCTGGTGGGTGTTAGAGATGTCTGCTGCCTACCGGGATGACCACAGAGTACTGGAATGTCAACTGGGGATACACACAGGGTGCCCATAGGGTGCTGGAGATGCCTAGTGGTTGTTGGGGATGCTTGCAGTCTTCTGGGATACCCAGAGGGTGCCAGGATGACTGCAAGGTGCTGGGATGCTAGCAGGCTGCTAGGATGCTTGCAGAGAACTGGAATGCCCGGAGGGTGCCAGGGATGCCCAGAGGGTGCTGGGATGACTGCAGGGTTCTGGGTTACTTGCAGGGTGCCCACAGGATGGTGGGATGTCCAAGGGGTACCATGATGCCTGCAGGGTGTTCAGATACTCACAGAGTATTGGGAATGCCAACAGGGTACTGGCGCTTCAAGGGGGTACCCGGAGGCTGCCTGCATGCATGCAGGGTACCAAGGATACCTTCAGGGTACCAGGATGCCCAGAGAGTGCTGGGGATGCTCGGGGGGTGCTGGAATGTTTGCAGGGTGCCGGGGAAGACTGGAGAGTGCCAGGATACTCACCGGGTACTGGGATGCCATAGGGTGCCAAGTTGCCCCCGGGGTGCTGAGATAGCAGTGAGCTGGGATGCTTGAAGGGTGCTGAGATACCCGCAGGATACCTGGGATGCCCTCAGGGTACTGGGATGCTTGAAGGGTGCAAGGATGACGGCAAGGATGCTCAAAAGGGTGCTGGGGATGCCCACAGGGTAGTGGGGATGACTTCAGGATGCCACGGATGCCGCAGGATAACGGGATACCCACAAGCTGCTGAGGATACCTGGAGGGTGCTGGAGATGCCCAGAGGATGCTGGAATGCCGCAGGATAACGGGACGCCCGCAGGGTACCTGTTCCCCGGGCTGTGGCGGGGCTCGGGTGCCACCTCGTGGGCTGCCTCCTCCCGACCCGTTGGAGGGAGAGAACATCACTGCTTTGCGGGTCCCGAGCAGCAGAAGCCTCGCTCGGCAGCCCCAGCACTTGCAAACAGGGTCAGCCGGGTCCGGGCGTTTGTGGAGCTCCTGGCTCAGAGGAGGGAGAGCTCTCAGCACGCTGCTGAGAGCTGCTCTGCTCTCCAGCTCCTCCTTGGCCAGTTTCTTCTTTTGACACTCCCGTGGCACGTGTGTTCCTCTACCATCCCTACCAGATGCTCTGGAAGAGCTGGTGCCTTCAGAAAATGTGGTTTGGAGTAGAGCTCGCTGCTCAAGTCCTAGGGAATGGCTCCAGACCCTCCTGCAGGGACAGCCTGGGAGTTTATTGCTGTCGTACAAGCAAACAGCTTAGCAGGAATCGCCGTGTCCTGATCACATCAGGAAACAGAAATATTAGCAAGTGATGCAGCACATGGCAAATTCTGAGTGTGGTGAGGCACTGGCACAGGTTGCTCAGGGAAGCTGTGGCTGCCCAATCCCTGGAGGAGCTCAAGGCTGGGCTGGATGGGGTCTTGAGCAGCCTAGTCTAGCGGGAGGTGTCCCTGCCCATGGCAGGCGGGGTGGAATTGGATGATATTTAAGGTTCCTTCCAACCCAAACCATTCTATGATTCTATGATCTCAGTAAGCTGGGTGGGCAGGGACAGCCTCTCCCCTGCAAGAGGGACCCCAGCAGTTCCTGGTGCCCCACGCTGCACAGAATTACCTTCCCTCCTTTCTTATGCTGGCCTGATCAAACACCTCTGGCCCTCCCCACCTTGAAGGTGTCATCTTCTATATATGTATAGCTTCATGCAAGTGCAATCTTTTCTCACACTCTCATCCTCTCTGGTGAGACCAAAACCTTACAGCTCCCCTGACTGGGCTGGTTCAGGCCCAACCTTGATCTGCAGGATTTGGCTTTGGTGGCATCTGATCCCCAGCCATCTCCATGGGGTCACCCAGGTCCCACAGAGTGTGCCTGGGCTGGACCAAGGGCAGGAGAGCTCCTGTGAGAAACAGGATGCCCCGGCAACAATTACCCGACTGCCATGTCCCCAAGTCAGAATTGGATCTAAACTGCCTGGAGGTCTGGGACCAGAGGATGGGGACTGCCAGAGCCTCCCACCTGCCCACTCGTATGCTCCCAGAGGAGCCCCTTCTGAACCCCATCCTCCTTCCTCCCCGGGGATTGTGTCCTGGGTGGCTGTGACCTAGTTACAAACTCCCACAGCCCAGCAGAGAGAGGGAAATGAGGCTAATCACCACTCGTGCCTTGCCCTCTAGGGAGGGGATAAAAGAGGTCCCACATGGTCCCAGTCCCCTGCCTTTGACTGAGATTGCTACAGTCAAGAAACTGCAGGTGAAACTCCCTCTCTGCTTACACTCTTTCCTCAAAGGCCCACAGAGAGGAGTAACAAGACACACCAGCCTTGCAAAGGCATGTGTTGATCTAGTGCAGGTCAAAGCCAGAGTGCAAAGCCTGCTTCCCCTGCTCATCACTGGGATCCCATCCCTCCATCCCTTCCCCAGCTCCCTGTGACTGAGCACCCTCACAGAAGGGCATCAGCTGCACTGATGGGCCAAAAGGAACATGCCAGAGGAATAACACATGCATGTATATTTGCATGTTTTATGTATGTATATTTACATTTCAGAGCACAGAGCAGAGCCAGCCCCTTTAGGGTCTCTTTAGAGCCTGAGGCTAGGATCTGGCCACCATCTATAGGAGGCCTGTAGTGTTGTTTTGAAAGAACACCAGCTCAGAGGCTCCTAAGCTGCACTGAACACCCCACTCCAGTGAGGAGCCTGGACCTGGTGGTGATTGTGAACTGCTCTTGGCATGGTGAGAGGGAAGAACTGAGGGATAAAAGCAGCAGGTGGCCAGCCTGATGAGAGCTGAGAATACTGAGCATGTCCAAAGAAATGGATCCTGCTGCAAAGTTCCAGCAACAACAAGCACTTGCACGCTGTCAGTCAGCAGCAGCTGATGGAAAGGCAAGAGACAAGGGAGAATGAAATAAGAGCTTGCAGCTGACCTTGCAGCGATGCCAAACTGCTGCCACCCCTGTTAGGGCACCGCCAGGAGCAAAGCACCACCCTCTTTGGGTACACGTGTCCCCTTGGCTAAGCAGGGGGAAGGTGCAAAACAGGGACGTAAGTAGAGAGTCCAGCTTGGCAATTACGTGTGTAATTACGTGAGTTTGGGAGAGAAACCTCCCTGGATGGTGCCACACAGAGGGGAGGACCCTGATGCCACCTGTGTGCCTTGTGGTGGCAAACCCTGGCCCTTGAGGTAAAGGGACTACGCAGGCAGCAGCCACCAAAAGCAGCTTAACCCCCCTGAGCCCTGGGATGACCTGGCACAGTGGCAGAGACAGAGGCAGAGCATAGCACAGCTGAGGAGGCCCCGGGCTTCATATGTGTTGCTTCGTTCCCAAATACTGGCAAAGGTGAGGATGAGATGTGATTTATCTGCCTCCCACACACCACCCCTCACTGCAAATCCTACCCAGAGGTAATTGCCATCTTCCTGAGTGGGCATCTCAACAGAGGGGCCAGCCTGGCTGCAAGGCTGGAGTCACAGCTTGGGGCTCTTTGAAGATGCTGAGAGAGCTGCTAAATATGCAAATCTCAGCACACAGCTGTGCCTCTCATTTAATGGAGTTTTTTTACTCTCTGCAGCTGTGTAGGAGCAGGGAGAGACAGACCCAGCTAAGACCTCTGATAGCAGCATTGCTGCTTAACTATTCCAGCCAGGAATCAGCCTCTGCTCTGCTGGGCTCAGTTTTAATGACTGGGAGTTGCTCTGAAATGCTGTTTCTGAAGAGCTGCTTCATATTTCTGTTTTGATTCCTTGAAAAAACTTAAAAGAGAGAGATAAGGGTGGAGCCCCAGATCATTTTGCCTATGACTGGAAAGTAAAGCAAGTCCTGAGCTCCCCTGGCAATGTCTCCAGTGAAGCAAAGCCAACTCTGCCTCCTGCTCTGGGCTTCTTTAGGGCTGCATCTGGTTCATGATGATAATGATGATATCAACGTTTTTTTAATTGTTAATTTTGCTGACCTTCTCAGTCATTTCCTTTCTAAGACCTCACACCTGGGATAACCCCCCTTTTATTACACATGTGCTGATGGTGACATAGTGCTGGCTTTGCCTATCCGGTTTATTACTTAATACCTCCCAGGGAGCAGGGGCTGCACAGGGGAAAGATGATTGGTCTTTGGAATAAGTTCCTTGGGGCAGAAACCTTAAAGCTGGCTGCCCATGCTACAAGAAACCAGGCATTTCCCCTCAGAAACTTCCCACCACTCAAGCCCACGGGATGCTCACACCCGTGACCAGCAGCCTCCCCATCCTCAGCGCAAAGAACACTCACTCACGCTTGGCAGGGCTGCCTTCAGCTTCCTGCGGGCTCCTGCTGCGTCAGAGAGGTCTGGATCAGGCCCAGGGCATTGCTCTCCTTTCCTAGCTAAGTCTTGTGCTCTCCCTGCCTGGCGTGCAGCGGGGCCTCAGCACAGAGCAATCAGCTAAATGCTTTATCCCTCTGCAGGCACTCGTGCCAGGGGGAAAGAAATAAAAGCCTGATGGGATCCTTTGGCTGGTCCGTCACCTTAAAGCCTCTCACCTCTCCCTGTCTTTCATCAGAGCTCTAAACTCCTTAGATGTCATCACGTGCTCCATAAATAACAAATGGATATAAGCAGGGGCTGAAGAGGGTGCAGCAGACAGAGGAAGGGAGGCAAAACCTTGGGTCCTACTCTCCTGCCAGCTGTGAGGTGGCACCACCAGAGCCAGGTGGGCAGAGGAGCGGCGTGGGGTCCCTGTCTGGTAAGCACCCATGTTTTTATTGCGTCCTGGTGGGACAGCCTACGGACAGCTGGTGGTCCCAATGCCACCGTGACTTGCCACCCCCAGTATCTCAGGATGGGGGGGGATTGCCCCAGAAGGCAGGGAGGTTGGTGCATTGAGCTTAGCTTGCCTGAAAACCAACTTTGGTTGGAGGTAAGAATGTTGACTCTCATCACAGCCCATTTCCCATCCTACTCTTCCAAGACATGCTATCAAAACCTGGGTATAGGGACTTTTCCCACTGAAACCTTCTGTGCTCAGGGCGTGGGAAGAACTTAAGAAAGAATATTTGGCTTCAGAACTGGGTGCATAACTCCTTACTACCAGCTTATTCAGCAAATGAAGCTCCAAATCCAGGCAGAGATTCATAACATAATATAAAGATGCTATTAGGGGTGTTCTGTGGGCTTGCCTGTTTGTTTACATGTGAGCATCTCTCTGAACCACGCTGATGCTTTGAGCTCTAATGCATGAACACAAGTGGGAGAAAAAAATTACAGAGAGAACTTTTGGTACTCTGCTGCGTACACACAAATATATTTGGCTCATCTCAGATGGGTCTGGTAAGGAGATAGAGCACAATATTTATCCTGGGGTGTAAGCAAACAATATACAGGAGGCTGTGCTGCAGCATGAAAGATGGATGCCTTAAGCCAGGGAGAGAGGATTTGCCTCCTCACTTGGGTTCTCTTCACTCTCTGACCTGGGGCAAGTTTCCTTCACCTCTGCAGGTGGGACACTGCCCAGGTGTAGCTGCTAGTGCTGGTGCCCCCATGGCCGTGCAGAGCTGGGGAAGGTGGCTGTGCTCTGCAGGCTCTATGTATCCCCCCTGCAGAAGACTTTTGAATCTGCTGGTAGCTGAGAAACAATGCAAAAAGTTAATTTCCAGAAAACAAACACAAATGTATCAACCCTCCAGCTATATAACCTGAGTTGCCAGGAATGAAATGCCAGAGGGGGAAAAAATGCGAGGAAAACAAGTCATAGAGCAGCCTTTCCCCATCACTGACTTCTGCTCTGGGCTGTTGCTGGTTGGGGTTTCAAGGAATTTCTAAAAATAGCTGGAGGGATCTGATTCCTCTTTCCCAGTCATCTCTAAGGGGAACAGAGCAGCCACTTGCACAAGAAACCTTCCAGGTCTGTGAATGTCCCTATAGAGACTTTCCAGTATTCTATTCTTTCCAGCCTTTATATGATCTAGGATAAAGTCTTGCTCTTGGACAGTGACCTGGCTGACAGTGGTTATTGGTGAGCAAACATCACTGAGCAACCTGATCCAGTTGAAGATGTCCCTGCTCATTGCAGGGGGGGAGTGGACAAGATGGTCTTTAAAGGTCCCTTCCAACCCAAACTATCCTATGATTCCCTGATCCTGCTCCATGATTCCCATGGCAGCTGAAACACCAGACCTGCCTGAGGCCACACTCAACTGGCCATTCTGCCCTGCCCTGCCTGGCCTGACCCAGCAACATCACCAGAACCTGCCCAAGACAACTCAGCACCACCCAGGATCAAACCACCGTTGCATTTTCTAGGTGCCCAGAGCTGACCCTCTTGCCTGTTCTGGGATTTATCTGGGTAGATGAGCCCCTAATCCAATTAGCAGCATGAGAAGTTCCAGAAGATACTATATTAAACTCTACAAACACTACAATGCCCCAGCACCCTGCTCTCCCCTTCAGCTCAGCCTTTATTTCCCTGCTACAGAGTTTCTGGGAGCATGAACCACCTATTCCCAGCATCATTTCAATTAGTCCTCGGTGACCAGAACCAGCATTGGGGATGTTAAATAATTCCCTGGCCAAAGAAACCCCTTTCCCTCATGGACCTGATCCCTTAGATACAAATCCGCTGCCAAACCAGCAATTAATTGAAAATAAACCATAACGACAAAGTGTTTCACCTCAGACTGGATAAAACAGGTGTTTTCAAACACCCAGCCCTCAGCATTTCAGGATGGAAAATTCCCAGCTTGCACCAGTTCTGCCCCATGCAATGTTTGTTCTGGTCATGCTTTTGTTTCTCTAAGTCCCATTAGCTGGTGACAAGACTATAATTAGCAGGGAAAGCCAGCACCTCTCAAACAATAACCAAAATGAGATGGCTTTGCACAGGATTTGCTGCAAATTGCTTGAATATAGAGCTGAGCAGGTACAGATGGAAGGTCGGAGAGCTTGGGCAGCCATTCCCACTGTTTCTGCACAGGCAACCTGCAGGCAAAGTTATTAACTCAGTTTGTGGGTCTCTCTGGATTTATTGGCTTGGTTTCTCGCACATGAAACCAGAAGCAGATGGAAGCTATAGGCTGTGGTCTAGGCTGAGGAATTTGGACACACTAGGTGGGAGAGGCACTGCTGGATGAGCTCGGGTGCTGGTGACACTCTTGGGGGGAACTGAGGGGTCTGGGGGCATGGCCAGGGGTGGGCTGTGCCTGGTGAGATCACACTGCCAGAAGAACCCAGGGCAGGGGGGAAAACCTGGGACATCTCACCCAGGGAGTGCACCCAAGGCTTACAGCCACAGACCCATTTCAGCTACACCCATGAGCGTGGACATGACCTCTGAGCCCAACAGGGCCACTTCCCTGCACTGGCTTTCCCATGGATTAGGAGATGTTGGGTAGGGTGCTCAGCTGAGTGCCTGCTTCCCTGCTCTAGCTCTAACAATTCCTGTCCCACCACCCAGACCCGCTAATTGGACACCAAACTTTCATCCCCCTGGGCTCATGGACTTTCTACAGCCCATGGCTGGTACCATCCCTGAGCCTCAGGTCTCAGCAACAGCAGAGCAGCAACGGTGTCACCGTGGGTGGGTATTTGATGTATTCGCACACACATAGGAAAAGGGTGGTCAGCAGCCTAATCCTGTGTGTGATCAACAGGTATTTTTGGCAACTAAGAGGAGATTGGCTGGAGGAAAGGGTGCCCTGACACGGCTGGGAGCCAGCACGGGCTGGGAGCCAGCAGAGGCTGCCCCGAACAGACAGCGTGGTGGGAAGGCAGACACCAGGAGGAGGATGTCAGTGCTCAGCGCGTTGCCTTTCCTGAAGCCTGTTCACCTGAAGTCCCCTCGAAGGTCCCCCGGGGGTCAGCGCCGTCACACATTACCCGCCAGTGAATTTCGTTGCCTCAGCCCCGAGGATGCTATCAGCGTGTTTGAGATCGAACGGGAAGGTAAGGGGCTGCCCTGGGGATGTCCTGCCTGGTGGCATTGGCTGGAGGTGCCCCATCCCTTCCCTCCACCATCCGTCATGCTCCTTGGGGGGCACACTGTGCTGGCAAAGCCTCCATTCAAGCCATCATGGGTGGGGAGGGAGGGAGCCAACGACCCTTACTTGTGGCCAGGCCACCAAGGGCACCCTAACGTGGTGAGGGAGGCTGTGATTAAGGAGCTGGAGAACCACTGCCCCTAACTCACTCAGGGTGGAGGTGGTGGGAGGCGATGCCCTGGGCTGAGCAGCCTGAGCCAATCCTGGAGCGGGACCAGGTGAGTAGGGAGCAGCTCTCCCGAACAGCCCTGCCAGAGGGGAGAGGGCAGGAGTGAGTGAAGTGAGAAGGAAGCACACCACACTCAGCCTCCTATTACACAAGAGCACTTTAAGATGCACCTCCAGCAACATTCCCCCATGCCCTCCATTCCTGGCACCCCCAGCTTTCGTCACTGAGACTCACTCAGCCTATTTCTCTGTCCTCTCCAAAAGGCAAGGGCACTCGGGGAGATGTGAGGAGGGAGGGTTCATCTTGGCACCCCCTGCTGTAGCCATGGAACCAGCAATGGGAGAATGGAGCCACTCCCTGGGCTATGGGGTCTGCCTTTGGAGGAGCAGAACCGCTCCCTAAAGCCATCCATCTCCAATAGAGCTCTTTTAGACCATGTAGGCAGTGGATCACATGCCGTCTCTCCCCATCACATCCTTCTTTTCCCCTCGTATACAACTTCTGGGGGGTTATCTGGGTCTGAGTGTCCTCAGCCCCCTTTGCTGTACTCATTGTTGTCCCCCCTCCAGCCTTTATCTCAGTCTCTGGAGACTGTCCCCTCCACCTGGATGAAATCCGCCACTTTCTGAACCTGTGCCCAGAGCTCTCCCTTGGCTGGTTTGAGGAAGGGCGGCTCGTGGCATTCATCATTGGCTCCCTCTGGGACCAGGACAGGCTCACCCAGGTAAGAGCCAGACCCTGTTCTTCCTGGGAGAGGCATTGCCAGGCCTGGGGGCAAGTAGAAGCCCTCGGGGCCCTGAGACTGCTCACCAACCTTTTCTAAGACTAACAGCTACAGGGTTGCTCTGGTGGAAATGAACATTCTCATTAATTAATTCTGCTGATGCTGTTAAAAGATATTCTCAGTAATTCCCCTTAGAATTCATTTTAAAATTAAAAAGCCTGCAGGGATGCTGGGGAGAGGTGAAGATGAAGGGGGATGGCACCAGGACCCCTCCTCCTTGGAGGGGAGGCACGGGCTCTGGTTTGTTGGGGCGGGGAAGCAAGACACACGCAGGATGGACCCCCTGGTCACTAACCCTCACTCCCCCCTCGGCAGGAGGCGCTGACCCTGCACAAGCCACGGGGCACAGCAGTGCACATCCACGTGCTGGCCGTGCATCGCACCTTCCGGCAGCAGGGCAAGGGCTCCATCCTGATGTGGCGGTACCTGCAGTACCTGCGGTGCCTGCCCTTTGTCCGGCGCGCCCTGCTCATGTGTGAACACTTCCTCGTGCCCTTCTACCAGAAGTGCGGTTTCGAGGCGCTGGGTCCTTGCGAAGTGACGGTGGGGGACCTGGCCTTCATCGAGATGCAGCACCTCGTGAGGGGACACGCCTTCATGCGCAGGAACAGCGGCTGCTGAGCCCCGCCAGGGGGGGCTGGAGAAAGGCTGGGGAGAAGTGGCAGTGACCCCCCCTCTGTCCCCGTCACAGCTGTACATCTTCCCCAGCCGGCCTTTACAGCTACTCCCTCCGCCACATCTGCCTTCTGGCCGGGAGATCAGCTTGGTCTCATCCCAGACCCGCAGGGAGATGGGAACCAACATCTTCCAGTTGGCCCCACTGGAAGCACCGACCTCCCAGTCTTCGCTTTAGCTGGGGCCAGTGAGCCTGGGGGAGCTGCAGTGCCACAGGGATGGAAAGGCATCGCCCTAGGAGTGCTTGGGGGACTCACAGCCACGTTTTGCTGAGACACCCAGCAGAAGCCATGCATCCAGGTGATCCCAGCACTGCATCCCCTCCCACTGCCAACAGCAACACCATGAGTGAAGCACATCACTGCCAAGCCCTCCCCCAGCAGCCCCAGCAAACATCCTTCCAGCTCCCTCACAGCCTCCCTGGGGCACCGGTCCAAACCAGTGCCCCTCCCTAGACCCACGAAGAGCCCAGGACAAGCCTTCTGCAAACACCTTGGGCTGTTGTGAAGCAGCAAATAAAGATGTGATGGTGGTTTTCTACGCAGCCTGTGTGCATTCCTGCCCCACTCTGACCCCATGTCAGTTGGAGGCACAAGAGGAACCATCAACACCCCTTGGGGCATCCCAGCTTCAGGGGAGATGGGGCAAATCCAGCCCCAGGTGGATTTCAGTGAAGGGTGGGATATGGGCAAGGTCAGGAGGCTCTGTGGGGCTTTCTGCTCCAGGCATTTGGCTTCCTGTTCTGCTCGAGACCCTCCAAACCCTGTTCCCTTCCAGGGAGGAGTTTTAAGGGGTACCAGGGAACAGTGCATCCCTGGCACACCAGGCACAGACAGCTCTGCCTCTCTCCTTGCCACATCGACTGTCACCCAAACAACCATAACCCCCTAAAAGTTCCACATCCCCACACCCGAGATGCAAGAAGCAGCCTTGGGTGTCTCATTAAACACATGTAGAAATTTATTAACAGGGAAAAAACCCTACAGCTTTTACAAAGTGTATCAAAAAGAGACAAATGAGGTGAAGTGTCTGTCTTTGGCTGGAGCAGCAACTGGAGGGATGGAGAAAACTGGCCTGTGGTGGAGGGAGTGACACAGGAAGAGATGCAGGTGTCACAGAGCTCCCAGAGCTCACCTGGAGAGCCATTGTGGACAGAGGGAGCCGAGCTCCCAGCCCTTGGATACTCACCCTAGGACATCCCTGCTGGGGGATTCACACCTTCCCCATTTAACAGCACTCGGACCAACTGCTGCCAAATCATCAGATACCAGGGGCAAGACAGCTCAGCACCAGCCCAGGTCCAAATGAGCCCAGTGGAGTCACCTGGACCCCAGGAAAGCTCTGACTTTGTGCCAAGGCTGGTGGGAGGAAGGAGATGTCAGGGAGCAGGAGCCCAGAGGTGGGGGCAGGTGGGGGGGTGCAGCCTTGGGCAGGGAAGGGGGATGGCAACTGCCCCTGTCCTGCACCTCTTCCTCTGCCCAGCACTGTTTGAGGTGGGGAGGGCTACCTGGGTCTCCACGCTTTGAAAAAGGGAAAGGGATTTGAGGCACCAGTGAAAGGTGGAAGCACTAACAGCTTCACAAGAGGTCCATGGGCTTCAGGAGCAGCCACACAATCCTCCCAGGGTGTTTTTCTCTAGGTCTGCCTCCCAGCACGGCCCTATCAAGGTGATACGAGATGCTTCTCCACTTCCAAAAAGGGAATTTCACTGAAATAAGGGGAAAAGAAGCCCCCCTTGCCCTAAGTCTTGCCTCTTCATCCAGTGAGGAGCCCATACAAGGAAGCACAAGCTGCCTTCCACGGCCTCAAGGCAACATCAGATGCAAAAGAGGGACTGAAAAATACCTTCGAAGCTGAGCTCTAAACACCTTAGAGCCACAGCAGTGGCTCCAGGGAGCCCAAAGCTGGGGAAACTCTTGGGCCGAAGAGCTGCAGATAAAAAATAAAAGCGCCCTTACAAAAAAAGGGAGTCATGTTCACAGTATGGGCTGCAGCAGCTGGGAATACTGAGGAGGGATCAGCCCCAAGGATGATGCCGTGCCCAGGGTTTGGCCCATCTCGGAGCAGCCACCATCTCCTGCAGGCTGGTGAAGACCCACCCCGTGGAAAGCACCACTGCCAGTGCCTCTCCCAGCCCCGTCCCCGCCGGCGGGGTCAGTGCAGGACCTGCTCCAGCTCGTACTTCTCACAGAACTTGCTGGTGAAGGGCAGGCAGGTGAGATACTCCACCCAGCGCCAGTTCACGGGGTAAACGTAGAGCCAGATCACCAGTGAGGCAAAGAGCCCCACGAAGACCAGCAAGGAGACGATGATCATGGCTCGCTTGCGGTACTTGTCCACTGTGCCGAAGGTGATGTAGGGCAGGAAGGCAAAGGAGAGGAGGAGCCCGCTGAGGAAGCCAAAGAGGTGAGCGATGTTATCAATCCACGGCAAGAGGCCACAGATGAAAAGGAAGAGGACGATGCCAAAGAGGTTGAGGAAGGCTTTCCAGGGTTTCTCCAGCACTTGCCAGCTCTGGAAGAGCTCCACGAAGAGGCAGGCGAGCAAGCCGAACTGGGACCCGGCAGGGCCCACCTGCAGGGATGGGGGAAGTCATGGTTGGACCCTGCGCACATCACCCCAGATATGTCCCCACGTCCCCAGGGACCCCCTCCTCCC
This sequence comes from Dromococcyx pavoninus, assembly GCA_033558185.1. NCBI lineage: Eukaryota > Metazoa > Chordata > Aves > Cuculiformes > Neomorphidae > Dromococcyx > Dromococcyx pavoninus. Next base: position 19,937 of record JAUMJL010000695.1, read on the forward strand.
CTTGCAAAGTGCATTTGGCTCCCGCAGCCCCTGAGGGCCACACTCACACCAGTGCAGGGCTCGGGGATGGGTGTCCTGGCATGTGAGGAAGAGGAGGGGAGCATTCTGGCACTGTTTCAGCAAAGCTGGTGCTTTTGGTGACTCAGCAGCCAGGCAGCATCGCCCCCTCCCAGGCCTCAGCCCCCCCCGGCCCCATCCTGACGCACCCCCAGGAGGATTAGGGCGCTTGGTGTGATCTCATTTAAAGCCCAGCAGGGTTTTGCTGCCAACAGATTAGCCATCTGCGTGCCTGGGGACCCCACGTGCACAGAGACACGTGGTGACACGTGACACACGTGGTGACACGACACACGCAGCATGTGCGAACCGCACACGTGCGGGCAGACCTCCCTGCTACCTGCTGGGGGGTGAGCGCTGTGCTGCAGCCTGCAGCCCCCTCTCCAAACCTCAGGCCAGGGGTAAAAGGGGTGTCCTGTGATCCCCAGGGGGTCCCTGGGAAGCTGGCTCGATTCGAAGCGATGTGGGCAGAGCCTCCCCAGCCCTCACCTCTGCCCGGTACGGCAAGAAGATGGCACTGGCCAGATTGCCCGTGATGCCACTGAGGATGAAAATGATGGAGATACGATGCCAGCCTGCCAGTTTTTCAAGGTCCCTCAGCACTGTCATCTGGAAAGTCACTGACACCAGGCAGTGGATGATGCTGTGGGGAGAGACCCTGCTTTAGAGACTCCTGTCCTGCCACAGCCCTGGCCCAGCTCTCCCACCCGCTGCGTGGGGGATCATGAGACATCTTTCAAAACACCCTCCACTCATCGCATAAGTTGCTTAGTCTGCGAGTGCCCTCCCCTCTTCTCTTCCAAGCCATCGAGGATCACAGACCATCCCAACCGATGCTCTGGTCCAAGCCCACCCCATCCCCTGGGAGTGCAGGGATCGCGGCTCACCCGGCGTGCAGGAACAGGGACAGCCACAGGCGGTAGAACTGATCAGGAACCTCCGGGTTGAGGAAGGGCAGGAGGCCGCAGACCTCATCCAGGCAGTGCACCTGCAAAGGCAGGAGGTTGGGGGGGTGACAAGGGCTCGGCTCACGCCCCAGAGCTGCAGGGAGCAAAGGATGTGTCCCAGGGAAGCATGGCCAGTGATGCCATGTGAAAGTTGCAGGGGGAACTCGGGGTGGTGTGGGGCACTCTCTCTGTCCAGGTGCTGGGGAGGGAGAAACTAAGCATTCCCAGTGCCCTGGGAGGTGCTGAAGGGCCATTTTCCTGCTCAGGATATGCCCTTCCAAAGGACACCAGCGCTGCCTGGGTGAGGCTGCCTCAAGTCCTACGTTTCCTCCTGCCCCACACCAGTGAGGCAGGCACGCAGCAGCAGCAGGAGTCCAGCTGACAGCTGGGCAACTCTGCACCCTGCTCAAACCCATCCCACCCACGACCCAGGATACCCCTTGGCATCAGCACAGCAATGTCTGACCCAGCTGCTGGCTTCATGTCCCGCGTCTGGCTCCACTCACCTGCGAGCAGAGCGTTGCCTCCTCGTGGAAGTAGCCGTGCATGAACTCGCAGTACTCCCGTGTCGTGATCTCGCAGCTGGGCAGAGGGCAGACAGCTCAGGGCAGTGTTTGCTCTCTGTTCTCCTGAGCATCTCCCTCCACTCCCAGCAGCCGGTCCCGCTGCCACCACGCTTCCCACCCCACTGAGGCTCTGTAACCTCCCTTCCCTCTGGCACAGCTCCAGACACCAACAGGGCATCAGTGGGGAGCCAAGTCTGTACCAGGTGCCCCCATCGCCACAACCCACCTGCCCTTGGTGCCGATGCAGCAGGGTCTGCCCTTGATCTGGCAGTCCATGTGTGCAAAGCCTGTGTGGTTGGTTTTGGTCTCATAGGTGCAGATCTAGAAGCAGGAGGGAGATGAGCTGTGGTCGGGGTCCAGCCCCAGGCTCTCCCTGCAGATCTCTTCCTGACTCACCACCCTCTTCACCTCCCCTGGGGGCTGCCACCGTGGTGCCACCCAGCTTGTGGTCTTACCGGCCACTTGGTGATGTCGTCTGGCCACACATGGGGTGGATTGGATGCTGGCTCTTCGCACGTCCTGGCAGGAGGAGGTGGGCAGAGATCGGGACAGGTGTCCCTCAGCGCATCCCTGTCCTCAGATCAGACCCACCTCCAGTGTGCACACCCCACGTCCTGCCCCTTTCCCCCAGCTTGGCAGGGATCCTGCACCTTTGTGTCCCACAACACCCACAGCAGTACCTTCCACAGGTGAACCCCAGGGCACTGACCTCTGTCAGACAACCCCTCCGATGCCCCCTGGCAGCATCACCCACCCCAGCTCACCCCCCCAGAGCAGGGCAGGGGCCAGTGCAGGACACTAGTGTCACCCATTGCTGCCTGCATTTTAAGACAGACCCTGCCTCAGTTTTCCCCTTCCTTATCGCTCGAGCCCCCAGCCCTCAAACAAGAGGATTCAAGGCATCCAAGCTGGAAATGCAGCCCCACATAGCACATCTTCTGTGCCCCGCATGCAGCCAGGTGCCCACGCAACCTCTCCCCATCCCATTGCTCCTACCTGGGGTCCTGGTGACACACGGCTCCTGATGTGCGTTTCTCACCCGAGCCCACGGCCGGTGCGTTGCTGCCCGGCCACTTGATGAATGTTGCCAGTGTCTCCTGGGGAAGATTGAGGATATAGGAGCAAACACATCACTCTGCCTCTGCACACATCCTGCCCTGGTGCTGTGCAGGGTGCAGATGGTCTCCCTCCGTTCCCCAGGGATCCCCAGCACTTCTCAGTGCCCGTGGCAGTGGCACGCACCGAACAGTCCTGCGGCAGGGTCTGGATGCAGCCTGATTTGTCATTCTGGACGCAGCAGCCAGAGCCACGCTCCCGGTCCCGCTCCCGCTGGATGAGCCGCTCCACCTGCCGATCCTTGCGGATGCAGGGCGAGAACTTGGCTCCCAGGTGGATCAGGTCGATCTGGGAGGGAAACGCCAGGGCAGGTGATGCTCTGTGCCCACTCTGCACCTCCCCTCCCTCCAGCTGCCCCTAGGGAGGGCTCAGCAGGGGCACGGAGTCTCCACAGGTAACAGGGAAGGTAGGTGGGAAGGTGATGGGGTCTCTCCTGACCATCCCACTGTGATGCTGCAGCTCTGGGACTGGGCAGCAGGTCCCAGAGTGATGGGGGCACCGAGGGCCCAGGGCAGCAGGCTGGAACAAGTGTACAAGCTCTGCCCCCAGGGACTTCCCTTGGCTCAGGGTATGGGGAGAAGAGGCCGGCAGAGGGCAGAGGGCAATGGTCCCACAGAGCCCTTACCGAGCTGGGCCCAATCCAGAAGTTTTCCTGCTGGATGTACTTGACGCTCTCGTAGATGCCCTTGTTCCTCAACACCTGCAGAGTCAGAGCAGGGTCGGCTCCTGCTGAGGGGCCCAGCCTTGGGGCTTGTAGATCCCTCTCCCTCTGCTCACAGGGGGCTGAGCAGTTCTCTCATCCACAAGTGAAGGGGCTGCTGGGTGCCACCAGCAACGCGGGAGGGAGAGCAGCTCTGCTGCCAGCACGCACGCTGCTACAACACGCTGCTGCTCGTCCAGCACACGTGGACCCTTTGCTCTGACTATTTCATGGAGCCTCTCAGCAGGAGCCAGCAGCACCTCAAAATACTCCCAGCCCAAGCAGGGAGCACGACAGCACAGGATGCAGGTATTCCCAGTCCCCGCCAGGCAGATGGTTGCCTGCTCTCCTCTGCAGCTTGGGTGCTGGGGGAGCAATGCAGCCAACTCCAGGTTCCCAGGACTAACCCCAGAAGGAGGACCACCCCACTAAGGTACTGAAGCCCCCCTAGAAACCAGCCTGGCTTTCCTTGACAGCTGACTGGTTGCCATTTCACAGCCAGACAAGTCACCAGAGAGCTGGGAGGGACAGCCCCGGCAGGGAGCTGTTAAACTTACCAGCTCTGTTGTCACATGCTGGGTGAAGCCGATGGGGGCAATGCCGTAGGTGCTGATGACCAGCAAGGTGATGAGGATGTGGACAAAGGTGATCCAGTACGTGAAATAAGGCCTGTGGAAGAAAGGACTCCAAATTGGAGTGGCTCAAGGATGGCTGCACACAGGGAGTCCCCCAGGATAGCAAGAGGGACACACATCTGAGCCCCACGCCCATCGCCGTCCCGCTGGTGCCCCCTCACCGGTGGCTGTCGGTGATCTCCAGCTGTGACTGCACGATGCTGCTCAGGCTGCGGCGGTACGTCCTGTTCAGCCACTTCCCCACCACCCCCAGCCCGTAGTAGCGTTTCTTGCGGTCGAAGGCGAAGTGTTTCACTTTGGAAGCGATGCGCCTGCCTCGCCGGGGAGCCGTGCCAGCACTGGCGGAGGTCGAAGTGAGCTGGACACCCTCCTCACTGCAGGGAGAGGAGAAACCCATCACGCCTGCCAAAAGGGCCAGCTAAGAAATCCCTCACGTGCAACCCCTCAGCTGCACCCGAGAGCTGATGCAGGCCAGAGGATGCCCCGGGATGAGGGCTAAGGTCACCTCTTGGTTTCATCCTCCTAGGAGCACGCTGCAAGTGCCCAGCACCCCACGCAGGGACAGCTGGGGACATGGTCCTGATTGCAGCAGGGGACCTGGGCAGCTGTGGGGGCAGCACCAGCTGAGGGCTGGTACTCACGGGGTGGGCTGCTCCACCTCAAGGGTAGTCCTGGCATCCTCTCCCACAGGGTGCATGCGTAAATATGTGGCCGATAGAGGCGGCGATTCAAAGACATCATCGGCCATGGAGTACGTCTCATCGTGCATGTCCATCTGGGAAGAGGACAGAGACACATTCTTGGATGTGTGCGATGGGTGAGAAACCTCCCTCTGCTTGAGCTTGCCAACCACCTGGCTCTGGAGCCTGGGGAGGGGACATCCCCACTGACATCCCATTGACTACACATCACAGTGTGCAAAACGTGCTCACTGGCAACACCGCTCCCCACCACCCCCAAGAAGCATCGCCGAGACCAGGGCTCTGTAGCACCTGGTGCAGTGGCCAGCAATGCCCCTGCTCCCGAGGCAGAGCGAAGCACCAACGTGGGCATCCCCATCAGAGGGCCCCACGTCCAGCCCCGACACAGCAGCACCAGGACCCCCTCCCCGCTCTGGCAGCCGGCATCAAACCACACTTGCCTTACTGAAGAAGGATGAGTCCAGGGTATCAGCAGCGTCCCCCATATCCTCGTCCATGAAGCTGGGGTACACGAAGCTCCTCTTGTTGTTCCTCTGCTTGGGAGCCAGCGGCTCCAGGACAGAGCGTCCCTTTGGCAGGGGAAGAAAATGAGGGTAAGGAACAAGAAGCCCCCCAGATTCTGCAGCACCACGGGTTTCTTGTGGTTTCCCTCCTCAAAGCTGAGTAGCAAGGATTAAATCCCAATCGGCTGCATTTTCCCCCTGTGTGGGAAGGGTCTACAGCAGGAGCTGTCTTTAGCTCCTGAGAGCCAGCATTGGACCACGACCTTGTCAGTCAGCATGACAAGTAAACACTGAATCCCCTGTTTGGTCTCAGTCCCACAGACCTGACCCTGAGGCTTGCCCAGGGCTCCCCAGGAGCTAAAAAGCTGCTGGAGAAGCTTCCCCTGCAGCAAAGGGTCTCCTGGCTCCTCGACAGTGAAACTCAGAAGCTGCACTTTTCTAGGGATGCCACGCAAAGTAGTTCCACTTCAGTGGTTCGGTTTTCACCAAAACTTCTCTTTTTAAGCAGAGCTCAGGTTAAAAAAAAAAACAACACCCTTCCCCTCAAACCTGCCCTGGAGAGACAGTGACAAAAAGCCAAGAAAAAGATGACAGGCAAGGGACAGAGCTGAAAGTCAGGAAGATTACCCCCCACCCCGGTTCCCCGAACTCACCCGGAGAAGTGCCGCGGCTGCCTTGAAGCTCATGTGGGCGACGGACTCCCTCTTCCTGCGCGGCAGGCGGCCATAGCCAGAGCGGATGCTGTTGAAGGATGCCAAGGAGACAACGCCAGGGGTGAGCGGGGGCATGACATGGTGGGGCGTGTGGGGACGGTCAGCCTCGTCGGGATGGCGGAAGGGGCGGCCCCTGGCCAGCGGGTCCACGATCTGCAAGAGGGAGAAGTGTTGGTGCTGGGGAGAGCGAGGCTGGGAGCTCAACCCAGATCCCCGAGCTCTACCTTGGGCATCTTGGCGGGCTTGGGTGACTCGGTGCCTTGGAAGGAGGGCACATCCTGGCTGGGCAGCTCCATGTCGCGGTAGGCAGGCTTCAGCTTGCCGTATCTGATGCTGCAGTGCTGCAAGCTCTTGCGTTGCCACTGCTGCCGCTTCCCCTCCCAGTCACCACTGACGCCAAACCATTGTGCTGTGCCCCTGGACACACGATGGGCACGTTTGTCATCCAGTATCCCCCACACCAGGTAGCACCATCCCACCCAGGCATCCCCTCTGGCAGGTGATTTGGGTTGGTGCCTCAGTTCAGCCTGCAGTAGGGCGGTTTTGATCTGGTTATGGGTCATGGGGAAGGGCAAGGGGAAGGGATGCTACAGAGGGGTCACAGAACCATAGTACGATTTGGGTTGGAAGGGAACTTAAAGTCCATCCAGTTCTAACCCCCCTGCCATGGGCAGACACACCTCCCACTGGATCAGGTTGCTGAAAGCCCTATCCAACCTGTCTTTGAACACCTTCAGGCAGGGGGCATCCACAACTTCCTTGGGCAAACTGTGCCAGGACCACCCTCATCACGAAGAATTTCTTCCTAATGTTTTATATAATCTTCCCCTTTCCAGTTTAAAGCAATTCCCCCCTTGTCCTATCACTACTTGCTCCTGTAAAATGTCCCTCCCCAGCTTTCCTGTAGGCCCTCTTCAGACTGTCCTTTGGGTCTCTCTGGAGAGGTAACTCCATCGAGACTGGCACCTTGCATGGGACAGTGCATCAGCTCTGGGCTGCAGCAGGCATCCAGCTCAAGGTATTTTTGAAGGTCTTCCATAAACAAGGCTGAAAAGTTTTCCCAACGTGCAAACCAATGTTTTGAATTAACACTAAACGATCCTGCTGTGGGATTATCCCCAAGCAGACACCAGCGAGTCCAAGCAGAGCTGCAAAAAAACCTCCAAGGAGTTCCTTTCCAACTCTTTATCCCTAACCCAAATCCTCTGACAGCCACAATACTACAACAGGGACCCAGAGGACCCCAGGTGACCCAGATGCTGCCAGAGCCTGTCCTGCCCTCATGCCACCACTCCCCAGCCCTCACTTGCGGATGCTCTGGGACAGGGAAGTCTGTCGGCGGAAGCCAGGTGGACGCTCTGAACTGTCACATCCCTTCGAACGGGCGTCCTGCAGGCTCTTGCTCTTTCGGTAGATGGGGACCTTGGAGGGCTGGAAGGCAGAGCAGGGCATTAGGGACAGGATGGCATATGGGGGGATCCCATATGCCCAGGACTGGATGGACACAGCTCCCCATCACTCACCTCCTTGTGGGCACCATCCTCCTCTGCCTCCCGGGGGGGGATAATGATGGAGAGGTTGGGGGGTTTCTTGCTCTGCAGGCGGCTGCTGGAGCGGCTGCCCCCGTTCTTGTCGCCCGCTGACATCTTGGGCTGGTGCTGGTCAGCAGGCTGGGAGGGTGCAAGGAGTCAGCGAGGTGAGAAGAAATACCACCCCCAAGAGCTCGCACATGGGGAGAGGCTGGGCCCCAGCAGGAGACGGTGCCTGGGTGGGATCTCGCCAGCCTCAGCCCTCCATGCTACTGACCTCATTGTCACCTACCCAGTCACCATGTCCCTGATTCCTGCACCCCCTCGCTGGGTTTGGGTGGGCAGTGCTTTCCATCTTCCAGTTTCTCCCAGTCTCCCAGTGCCACTGATGCTACCTGTAACCCTGCTGAGAGCAGAGCAAGGGATGGCAGAAGCGAGAGGGTCAGAGCATCCCCAACACATGCCTGCAGGACGTCTGTGTTGCATTCCCCAGCCCACCGATGCACCTGACCTGCTCAGCACGTGCATGGGAAATCCAGAGGGTCCCTGCAAGCGCTGGCTGGGCCTGTGGCACACAGCCACAGCTCCTGGACATGGTGGGGGGAATGGTCTCCCTGGCCTCTCCCAGTGAGGGAGCCAGGAGGCAATTTTAGGTGCTCCTGGGGGGGGTGTCTGCAAAGAGCTCACCTTGCCCATACAGGGATAGGAAGGGATGCAGAGGACCCACAAAGCCAGAAAAAAACCCATTCTCAGTAAATTCTTCACATCCTTGATGTGGAGGATGGCTCCTGCTGCAGTGAGGGGCTGCGGCAGCCTGGGCCATCTCCAGTCACAGGGTCGGGACCTGCCCCATGTTGGGGTGCCCCGTGGGAGGGGAGCTGTGGGATGCCCCTCTAGCATAGGTGTGCACTCACCAGGCTGGGAGAATGGATCCTCCTCAGCACCACGTGCAAGGAGGAGGCAGTTTAATGGCCAAGAGGTGGTTAATTCCTCAAGCAATCCCCTTGTAAGGGTCTGCACAGCCCAGCTCTACCAGACAGTACCTCGCAGGAAAGGTAATTCCATGTAAGTGCCAGGGAGCGAGTCCCAGATCCTATTAGGGGCTACAGGGGCTCTCAAAGGGATGCACAGCCCCCCTCTAGCCTCTCCACACCCCCCCAGCCACGTGCCAGTGCCCAGAGGATTTGCAGGGATGGTGCCACCTGCCTGCACTGACCCATGCCACGGGACAGCCACAGGGACCAACATCCCCATGGATTCTGCTCCCAGGTGAAGATGGGAGGTGGCTCTGTCCACCCAAGAGGGACAGCACCTGGGGGGGACCAGGCAACCTACGCAGGCTCCACTGCTGCCACCCATCACCACAGAGTTGGAGCTCAGAGCCCAACAGTGCCACTGGCTGCAAAACTCCAGCTCAACCCAGGGTCTGGCCCCTCCCTCTGTCCAGGACCCCAGCAACCAGCCCAGCCACACGGCCTCATACCCTGCTCTGATCTCATCAGGTAAGGGTGCTCAAGCAATCAACTGGCAGATGAAGTCCCATCTGAGGCCCCCTTTGCAACAGAGTCCCCCTTGGCAGCATGTGTCCAGGCAGGAGGCACTTTTGTAGCTCCCCAGCACTCCAAGTTCTGAGCATAACCCTCTCCTCAGACCCTGCTGCAAGAAAACCCTGGCTTTCGGAGCTTGTGGTCCCCCTGGGGATGCAGGGGTCCAGGAGCAGCTCCATGGGGACATGGCAGCCTGAAGGCAGTGGCACTCAGAGAGCATTGCTGCCCTCCACTGGCTCCTGAGCCAGATGCCAGCTTGCTGCTTCCACCTGCCACTGCACAGCTTAAAAGGGGTGCTGGGTCGGCTGGGGTATGGCAGGGATGGGCCGAGACCCTGGAGATATGTGACAGGGGAATGTCAGATGCAACCCAAGCAGTAGCTTCACTATGTCCCCTCCATTGAGGGGCACCAGCAGCCCTGGTTGGCAGCAGGGCAAGGCCTCCATTCCCAAATTAACCCTGCTCCTTTCCACCCTCAGCAATAAACCAGTTCATGGTGGGGATCCAGAGGGGAAGGCGCAAGGCAGCCATCACACAAACACCACTAGGACCAGGTGAGATGTTGCTGGAGGCAGCACCTGTGATTGCCAGCAGCATCCCAGCACACTGCCTGCCTCCTCCCCAGAGGCACTTGAAGCAGCACCCTTGGGTTCTGCCAGCATCTCTGCTGCTGCCTAACCTCTTGCTGCCCTTAAGCATCAATGCTGGGAGAAACCAGCTCCCACATTTCTCCTGGAGAAGCCACTTGGGTCCCCACCAGGGCTTCCCTACCTCATAAGAGTGGCAGGGATCCTGCGCAGCGCATCCTGATGGCAAAGACCTGCAGTGACCTTCCTCTTCCTCCTCCGTCCTTCACGCACAGGAGCCCCAGAGCATGGCCAAACTGCTCCTGCCTCGCCTGGTGGAGAGAGATGACGCGATGAAAAGCCACGTGAGGGAAAGCAGAAGGCTACAGGAGCACCGTGGGCAGAGGGAGAGCACAGCTCAATGCTCCTGGGACCCTGGGGATGAGGCTGCCAGTGGCTGCACACCAGGGACACGGTCCAGCCGTTGGACACCAGGGTAGAAGAAGGAGAAAAAGCTGCTGTTAGCAGTGATGAACCTTGCTCACTGGCAAGCAAGGGGTTTTCACCCACTTGTACCAGGCAAAGCTCTTGGGAAGCAAAACACCCACCAAGAGTGGACACAGAACACAAGTGCCTCGTCAAGGTATTTAATAGCTGCTAAGCTGGGCAAACACCAGCTGGGCAGTTCAGCTCCAGCAAGTAAAACTTTCCATCCCACTGGTGATACTGTTTGTTTTCCTCTCTGAGCAGCCAGGAATGAGCTTGAGATGCCAGCTGCTCCGGAGAGCCGAGGATGGGGCATGCCAGGGTTGGAGGGAGCCCTGTATACCCTCATCCTCCTCCTCTCTGGGGAATGGCTCTGTTGGTGCGAGCTGAGACAGCCAGGAACACGGAAACTGGAAGCAAACCACACCATTCAGAGATGCAAGAAGTGGTGGTCTCGCATGGCCCTGCTCTTAGACCTCTGGTCCCAAATCCCACCCCTAATTGCTCCCATCACACCCCAGGCAGCCCTTGGCAAGGATCTCTGCAGTTCCTGGCAAAGCCGGCTTGCAGCACATTTAAAATCCCAATCCTACTCTGCACTGGGTCCCAATGCAGCAGGAGTGGAGGGACAGAGTGGCCTTCCCTGAGCTGCAGGCGAGGTGATGCATTTCCCGGGGGAGCTGGCACAACCCGGTGGGCACCTGCTGTCCTGGGCACGCGGTGCGGCCGGAGCACTTTCATGGCTCTGTGCATCAACACAATATTTGGCATCGAGAGAGGGGGAAGGAGGGGAGCAGCCCCCCAGGGCTGAACTCCCCAAGCATGGATCCTGACCTGTGAGAAGTTCTAACCAGTGCCTGCCAGTGAAATTCCCTGGGCACAGTGTTGGGAAGGCGTTTTCCAGCTCTCCACGTGCTCGGTGCTGGCACCAACCCCTCTGGCGCTGGCACCGCTCTCGCCCAGTGCACTCGGCGTGACAACAGGTGAGCTGGCGCCTCAATGCCCGGTAAATCCACCATGAGCTCAGCCCAATGGGCTCCCTTAGCCCTCCCGGCCCAGGGATGGAGAGCTAAGCCACCAGGAGCATCATTCTCTGCCTGACAGTCTGCCCCACCCGCAGGGCACAGCATGGCACCCCTCAGCACTGGTGGCTGCAGGTCCCCAGGCAGCCTCAGCGCAGTCCCCAGGCACTCGGGGCGGACACGGTGGCTCTTTCCCAGGGACAGGAAAGGGAAGTGAGAGGCGATGTGCTGAGCTGGCTCTGGGGGTGACAACTGGGACAGCTGCCATGGGAACAAGGTGGTGACAGCAGTGGAGGGGTGACAGACACAGGATTGGGCATCCATGAACACATCCCAGGGTTAGTAGGAGCTGTGCTTCCAGCTGGAAGAGGGGTCCCAGGACAGCACAGTGTCACTTCAGGCTGGAAAAGACCTCCAGCAAGAGAGAAAAATGCACTGGGGACACCACCTTCACCAGTGGGGGAATGATAAATGGATGGGAGGGATGGACAGGGGTAACCTGGTCAGGTTGGTAAGAGATCCCTCACCATCACCATCTGCCCTCTCAAAGCTGACTGGAGCTCACCAAAGCCTGACATCCAGCAGCAAGGGACACTGCCCTTGCCCCAGCAACAAGCGGGTGAAGCCCCCATCCCCTCCTAAGAGGGCAGGTGTGTGTGGAGCACTGGTGAGCAACTGGCACAAGGTTTTAGTCTTTAGCCAGACAAGGCACAGCGAGGGCAACCAGGGCTGGCTCCCAGCCTCGGGGTGAATCATGACAGATGCTGACCCAAGGAAGCACACCCAAGGAAGAAAGGGATGGAAAAAGTGATGTAGTTCATACAAGGCGTCACCGTGGGACACGCTGGGATGCTCCAAGCAATGCAAAGGGACTGCCAGCGATGCCAAGTGGCAACCTGCAGAGTCGAGCTGGGGACAACTGAGCACAACTACTGTATGAGACACCAGGGGCAATCCTGCAGAGCAGCCCTGGACAGAGAAGGATGTGTGCAGCCCACGGCAGGTGCAAAGAGACTCAGAGAGGGATTGGGATCACTCTCTGAACACATCAGTGTCAGGGTAGGTAACATTACCGGTGCTGGAATAAAGCACATCAGGCTGGTGCAGTTAAGCTGGAAGGAGAAAGCAGCTCTGAGGCACCTGAGAGTGCAGGGCTGGGAGCAGGACCCCTGCGAGCACCAAAGCGCTCATCACCCTGAGCACAAAGAGTCCCTGCTCTTCCCTCTTCATCTCTGTAAGAGGGTGAGAAAGAGGTCAGTGGTGCCACGGAGCCCCCGAGACACCCCTGCAACCATTGCCAACGCTTGCACCCAGGAGTCCATTAGGCAGAGCGCGCTGACAGCTGCCCATAAATGATTCATGAGTTAAAGACCTCTCCTAAGGCTGGAGCCTCGTTAAAAGGTGCTCCTGCTTATTAAGAGCCCCAGATAGAAAGTCAAGCAGTTGAGTCTCTCCAAACACGGAGCCCTCACAGACTCACACCCAAGCAGAGGACCCCAAGCAGCCACCCAGCACCTTCCCCCATTCTGCTCCCTTTCTAAAAGCTTTTTATCATTTTCCAGTCTCAAGTTTCAGATCTGAGAGAAGCAGCCCAAGGCAAACAGCTTTTGAAATGAAGAGAGATTATTAAAAAAGAGAGAAAAAAATACTTCTGGGGTGGGCGACTAAATCTCTCAATGCTTTTCTCTCTTCTCAGAAAGTCCAGACCCTGTGTGTCTCAGTCCCTCGTGGATCCATTCAAATGGGGAGACTTAGAGAGCACCAACCCCACAACTCCCCTCCTCTCAACCTCTGCATATTTTTGATTCTTTCAGTATTTAGGTTGCTTTTAAAGGACAAAATGCACTTTATGGTATCACTGCAGGAACCTACCTATCCCTAAGGGACTATGTGTTCCCGCACAGCTCCGTGCTCACGGCACAGAACCCACCCCCGGCCCACGACACGAGGCTGATTTTTTTCCTCCCCCTCACCACAGAGAAAGTAACTCCATTTCTCCCTCCATGTTTGCCAACCCTGCCACTAACAGGCTCAGTCAGCAAACCTGCAAGATGCAAGGTTTCACTCTGAGTTTTGAGAGTCTTGTTTCAAGCTGTATTTTAAGCTGCCCTCTCCTGCCTTGCCAAGCCACTGATACCCACAGAAGCTTTCATTTGCATCTTCAGCACAGCTGAAGCAGCATGATGTGATACAGAGGCACGATGGATGATGAGAGCCCAGTCACTCCCCGGGTGTGCAGGCAGCCTGGCGCATACCTCACCCCGCTGCCGTTGGGAAATCCTCTCCCATTTTTACGTCTGGTAGGACATTGGGCAACCGTGGCGGGTTTGTTCAGCCTGGGTGAGCTTGGAATGCATGGCACGCCCTGGAAGGAAGCAAAGCTACTGGGGAGATAGAGCACGCCGGCCCAGGGGGGTCTGAGCTGGGTATGGCTGATAAAGGCGCCTGCCTGTGGGGAGAAGTGAGGGCTGGGGAGGGTGTGTGGCTGCTGATACCACTGCACAAGGCAGCCCTGCACTGGGCTTCCCTGCTGCAAGAGCTCCATCGCTGGGAGCGTGTGTGGCCCCAGTCTCATCCTGGGTGATGCCACCAGTACCTTTGTGGAGAGGGAAAGGTTCACCTGCAAGACCCAGGAGCAGGTGGAAAGAGACACACAGAAGATTTCTTGCATCCCAGGCACAGGCTGCTTCCCACCATGATTAATTTTTACCAGCACACTGATCTCACCCCTGGCAGAGACAGCATCATCACCCAAAGGCTTCCCAATCTGCGGGGGTGGGTGCCAGGCCCCAGTGAGCCAGAGTCCCTCTGCACCACTTCCCAACCACCCACCCCACACCTCCCTGCTCCCCCATCCCAGGGGCTCCCTGGGGGTCTGCTGACCCTCACAGCAAAACAACCCCACTGCACAAACCACTCTCTGCTTCCCACAGTGCAGATGCACCAGTTGGGGCGGTGGGTGCTGCTGGAGAGGCTATGGCTGCGCAGAGAGACCCCCAGCCCTTTCCCCATGCTGGAGCCCAGGCAGAGGACGCGCACGTGGAGGCTTTGAGTCACCCCAATGGCTTCGGGAAGAGCAAAGGGCGAAAGTCTCTGCCGGCAGTGGGGAAAGCAAGGGCGGCTCCTCCAGGGAAAGCACGGAAGGGTCAGCTGCTTCCCGGCAGTGCTGAAGGCAGGGATGCAGCACTCTCTTTTGTAGGCACTGAATGCATTCCCCAGGCTACCAGGATTGATTTAACTTGGTTTTATCTAAGAGCTGCATAATTACTCAGAGCTACTCCAATTCCTCGTTAGCTTGGCTTAAACACAGAATGCACGGGCATGATGCTCTGAGTGCTTCCACCCCGGCTGCACCTCCTGGAAGGGGCTGAGAGGTCCCAGGTCGTTATTTCCAGGAGGTAAGGGGTGGGCAGCCTCCCTGTATGCCATCTGCCTGCAATTCCCATGCAGCAGTTCATTACTAAACTCATTTTCATTTCCCTCTTCAAAGGAATTCTTGGTGCAAGAGGATGACAGGGATGGGGGGATGATATTGCTTCCTCCAGTTTGTCTGCAAAACACTCATTTCGACAGCAGCCCTCGGCGTGAGGGCTCAGGCTGGACTCGCAGACTTCCTCAATCCTCCACTGGCTCTTTCAGAGCACACCAAGCCACCCAGAGTAGCATCAGACTCAGAGAAGTACCCCATATTTGCAGAGGATCCCTTCACTGTGAGCTCTGAGCATCCCCACACCATGTGGGATGCGGCAGTGGGAGGTGGTGCTCAGACACATGCATGAAATCGGCTCATCCCAGTCATGAGATCCACCTGGATCGGCAGCAAGAAGATCCTCCTCAGCTAAAGCTCCCTATCTCTGTGAACAGGCTCCTTATCTCAACGCAGCCATTTCAAGGCTCATGCAAAGGGAGAGGCCTGGCTGGACGCCTGAGTGGACACCAGCAGTTGCCTTTGATCTCCTCCCGGGGCCAGCAGTTCCCTGAGGAGGTGGGACAGGGACCTTGTGGCATCTGTGCCATGGATGAAGGTGAGGTCTCTGGTTAATCACCCCCGGGATGCCCCACTTTGCTGCCTCCAGCTGCCCCTGCAAAGGAACCACATCCATGCAGGGTAGCAAAATCAGAGGTTAAGCCCCCAAAAAGCCACTACGCTACCCCAGCCACTATGCAACCCAGGATGGGTGCTCACTGTCCACCCCTTCCTCCTTCCAACCACCAGCAGCCCAATGAGGACTGTTCCTTGGCCTCCTTCCCTTTGTTTCCGAGTACGACAAGGCCAGAGCACCCAGGTCTGCACCCAGGTCTGCACCCTGCAGAGGAAAGCCCGACCAGGAACAGCTCATCCCTATCCAACCCAGTAGAAGCCTGGCACAGGGGATTCTACGCCCACCGCTGTCTTTGGAAACCATGTGATGGTCTTCCACCACCACAGCATCCTTGTGGACATGTGCCAGCAATGCACTTTGCAGCCTCTTGGCTGCCAAGAGATGGTGGTGGGGTCTCCCCCACCATCCTGATTATCCTCCTGCCTGCGATCTCACCCCAGGGGTGCTGTACCTTCAGGGAAACCTCACAACTCACTGCAGGGGCTGGAGATGCTATTTTTTAAGGAGGCATCTCCATGCCTTCCCCAGGAGTGCTCTGACCAGGTTATGCCACCACGTGCATGAGCCAGCTTATTCCCAGCTACAGCACGACGCAAGGCAAAGCCCTGTGCTGGTCTCAACAAGGCTCTGATGCTGCTGAGGAGCTGGGGAAAGGGCAGGACATGCCAACGCCAAGCGTTGGGGATTTGCCCTGGCTGCCCACAAGCACAGCGTAAAGCCTTCAGGTGTCCACGTAGCAGGAGGTCACTCCCAGCCCTGCCCTGGCATTCCTGCAGGCTGGTGAATTACAGGGATAACCACGTCAAATCCCTGGCACAAGATGCCGTGTGATGCATGGGGAGCAAAGGCAGCCCTGCGAGAATGGTGGCACTGGCACACTGGGCATCTCAGGGGGCAATGGCCACATCTCCCCTGCTCTGAGTGGGGTCTGTCAGACCACACAAACACCTCAGGAACTATTAAATGTCAATAAAAAACCCAAACAACAGACTGCTGGAACTAAGGGACCTTAATCCTGGGAGCTGCAGCACCCCAAAAAGGCACCTATAGATGGGAGGGATGGCTGGACATGCAGCAACCCCCCAAGATGGAACTGGAGAGCATGAGCAACCCACCAAGGAGTGACTGGCCATGTGCTGTGCAGCCAAGCGAATCACTGCAGGGCTGGATTTCCAACACAGAGACGGTGTTCCTCACGCCCTGGCTGATTTCTCCATTCCATCCAACAGCAGCAGCCTGGGAAAATGCCGTGAAGCATCTCTGGATGCTTACCCTGCTGCAGCCTCCAGCACTGCAGGCATCGAGTGAGTTGGTTTGCACCCTCACCCCCCCCCCCCCCTCAGTGTACGGCCACAGCTAGAGTCCTGCTCTGCTGGCTGCTCAGACTCCCCTTGAGGTGACAAGCAGTGGGTTTCTCAGGGGACCTTCACTCTGACTCATCTGTGGCATTTCACACTTGGGGAAACTGCACCACTGCAGTACAATACAGCTCCCTGTTTTCACACCCTCCGCTGCCCTGGCAGGCAGGGAGCTGCTCCCTTCTCCAAGCAGCTCATAGAGACTTCACTAAATTCCCCCAGGTTTAAGCTACTGGGATGGTGAGGGAGGAGGGGGGAAGCCCTCACATGCAAACTCAATAAAGGCTTGATTTCCACGAGGGGTGCAGGCTGCTCCCCCGCCCTCCCAAAGCAGGAGCTGCTCCTTCCCTGAGCTAACATGACCCACACCCTATGATCCAAGTCCTTGTGGTGCAGGTCCCCAGGGACAAGGGGGACACACACAGGTCCGGCACAGTGACCAGGCAGAGGGTCAGGTTGGTCCTGGGGCCACTCAGCACATGGACTTTCCCCAACGCAACCTGCCCAAGTGTCTACCACCACCCCAAGTGTCTCATTAGGACAAAAAACATCAACCAACTGCTTTTTGTTTTGTTTTGTTTTAAGAAATGGTGATTAAGTGAGAAAAAGGGTACCAGCACCAAGGGTTTCTTTTACACTCACAAACACAAGCCCAGCTTTCAGCGCTCACCCAGAGGCCGGGAAATGATCATAACCCAAAGGACCACATGCTTCCAAACAAACACAACTCCTGGATCCTTGTAATTAAAAGGGACTGTGCTCAACCCTGCTGGGGGCTTGTCATGTTAGCAGATGTCTCCCAGTCTGGCAGCCAGTGGGGACCAGCAGTGGTTACACAAAAAGCTCTTCAAGAGGAGAAGAGTTTACGATCCTGTCACTTGTGGGCTCATACAGATTTAACTACTTAGTTTTCAGCCCTCAATAATAAAGTCCTCTGGTGCAGAGTCCCTGCCAGTGCCAAGCCCACGCTCACTCCTCCAAGCTCTGGTCCCTGTAGGGCTCCCAGTCGCTGTCGAAAAGGCGGAAAAATCTTGGGAGCCGTGTGCCAGTCTGGGCAGCTCCTGGGCAAGGCTTCCCACTCAACAGGCAAGGGACAGCAGGAGAAGGACAAGCCACCTCCTTGCAGAGCACAGCACACTGCCACAGATGCTTCAGGACCTGGAACTAGGGGTCCCCCAGCCCTGTCCCCTCCCCACCAGCCAGTTCTCCATCCTCTGTACCTGCTTCCTGTGGCAACAAGCAGTATTTTAACCCCAAACTCATCCTCAGGGTTGTTTTTGGATCGAGACCAACAACCCAAGGGAAGGAATAAGGATTTATTTGGGGCATCCCTCAGCCTTAGAGTGAAACAGCAGCACTACCAAAGGTAAAAAGATCCATATCCAGGCGAGCCACGTGCTTATCTTTCAGCCCAGCGCAGTCAAACAACGCAAACACCACACGAATGCCCCAGAGCATCCCAAGGAATACAGCTCCCCTGTGGAGAGAGGATTCAGCCAGCCTCCTTCCCCACCATACTCACCCTCCCCATGCCCTACATCCCCAGACTCGGGCAGCTCTCCCAGCACCTGCTGGCATCATCTATTGTTCCTCCCGCCAGCAGCCGTGGACACGCTCCGGCAGCATTGCTCTCCCAGCATGCACAAAACACACTGAGAGCTCACACACGCATCTGAGAATAACACCAAGGTCAGCCTTGTCTTGCAGAATGTGTACGGGGGCAGCTCTCTGGGTGTCAAAACCCACTCCCCTGCTGTGGTTCACCTTTTCTTGCCCTGGGGTTTGCAGCACCTCCAGGTGCAGTTTCCAGCGCAGCTGCAGTGGTGCCAAAGAAAGCCCGGACAGGAGGAAGCAGGGAGGCCACTGAGGCTTGCTTTGGTGACCCACAAACAGGAGCAAACGAGGCAGAAGCTGCCCTCCAAATGATCAAGCAGCAATAAGCATTGATCCTCCTATTAATTGCAAAGGAGCTCGGAATGGCAGAGCCCAGATGTGGCAGCTGGGGAGCCCAGGAAGCCATGTGCGAAGCCAGCCGTGGTGCAGAGCATCTGGGGCAGAGCTGGGCATGGCTGCAGTTGAACCCTCCAGCTCATGTCGAATGGGGGATGTTTTCAAGTTGTGGGAGGTCTTCCACTTGGAAAGCAGGCAGGAGCCAAAGGATGCTTGTTGACAGGGCACGATGGAGTGAACCGAGCTGCTGGGTGGCAATTCTCTGCTCAGGACAGCCATGGGATGTTGATGGGATGTACACTCAAGCCCTCCAGCTGGGCTGATGTCCTGCAAGCCCAGGGCAGTGGCGATACAATGAGCTCAGCCTGGAAATCCCCAGGAGCAACCTACCAGGACTCAAGGGCACACAGGCAGGCCAACATCCCTGCTCCTGCGGCGGGAAGGATGACGCCATGCTAGGGAAGAGGGCAGACACTTCCTCTTGCCGCAGGGACCCAGCAGTGACAACGCAGCCTTTCAGGTCCCCTTCCCCCCGTGGAGTGCAGGCATGGGGAGTTGAGTGAGAACTGCAGGGTCTCAGGAAGAATCACAGAATGACTTGAGCTGGAAGGGACCCACAAGGATCATCACTCCTATCCCTGCACAGAACAATCCCAACACTCACACTGTGTGTCCGAGTACATTGTCCAAATGCTTCTGGAATATTGTCAGGCTTGAGATTTTGGCCCACTGTGGGCACTGAATCCAGCTGCAGGCAAACCTGGAGGCTTCAGCTTGGTCCTGCTGGCTTGGCAGCAAGGCAGGACAGGACCCGGGTGAAGTCCAGACTAGCCCCCCTGCCCCCAAACCACTGAGGGCCAACAGCAGAAACTCAACTGTCTAAAACACCCACACCCAGCACCCCTGTGCTCCCTGCACACGCAGGATGACCAGACCCTTCTGCCCTCGAGGGTTTTGTTTGTTTGCAAAGGGCTAGTGGCAGCACTCATCACCCCAGCAGTGCCTACAAGAGCCTTTCCACAAAACCTCAAACCAGCAACAACAACAGAGTCCCAGCATCAGCACGTGGGACAGGAGGACGATGGTGCTGGGCAGAGAAGGGACCCAGGCACTCTCACCCACAGCATCGCACCTGCTGCCACTTCAGATGGGCGCTGCCAGCCCCACTTGCCTGGGAAGGGGAAAACCCACACAAAACAAAAACAAAACCACACACCCGCTTGTTTATCAGCTCCAGAAAATAGGTTAGGGCTTTCCTGCCCAGGACAAGCACCCACTTCCCCTGGCGAGGAAGAGGAGGCTTCCCCCACCATCAGTCTGGGATGCCCGTCCAGGGCCGTGGGGCACGGGGGAAGCCGGCAAAAAGGGGGCCCGGGCAAAGGCGGTGGACAGGGATGCGGGCAAGGTCTCGGGAGGTGGGCCGAGAGAAGTTGGAGGGGGTCGACACAGGGCAAGGAGGGGGGGGCATGGACGCTGGCAAAGGGGGAGAAACCCAGGCAAAGGCAGGGGGGAGAACCCGAGCAAGGGGGGAGCCCCGACAAGGTGGAGGAGGACCCGGGAAAGTGGGGGGAACCCGGGAAAGGCAAGGGAGGGGGGTTCCGGGGAAGAGGGGGGGAACCCGGGAAAGGCCGGGGGGGACTAACCCGGGAAAGGGCGGGGGACGACCCGGGAAAGACAGGGGGGAGTCCGGGAAACGAGGACTGGGTAAGGGGGACCTGGGCAAGGGGGAGCCCGGACAAGAGGAGGGAGACCCGGGCAGGACCCGCGCCGCCCCGCAACCCCAGCAAGGATTCCCGGGGGAGGGACGGGTGCCGCGGGGCGGAGGAGGAAGCTGGCGGGACGCGACCGGTTACAAAGCAGCAACGAAGCGGGAAGCACCAGGACCCGGGACCCCGCTCCCAGACCCGGCACCGCTCACCTCAACCTCGTCCCAGTCCCGGTCCCGGTCCCGCGGGCTCCCGGCGCCGCCGCCTCCACCTGGGCCGGGCGGGGCCAGGAGGCGGCACGGGACGGCAGGGGGGCGGGGGCTCACGGACTGGGCGTGGCTCCCACGGAGTGGGCGTGGCCTCACGAAGGGGGCGATGCCTCATTGGGCGGGGGTTGCAAGGGGCGGGGCGTCACGAAGGCGGCGGGAGCTCGCAAAGGGAGACGCTGCCTCATCGGGGTAGGGACTCGCGGTGGGCGGGGCTTCACGTGGGAGGCGGGGCTTAGCGGGAGGTGGGGTCTCACGGGAGGCGAGGCTTCGAGTGAGGCGGGGCTTCACGTGGGAGGCGGGACTTCGCGGGAGGCGAGTGGTACCGGGGCTCGCTGGAGTTTCGTAAGGGGGCGCGGGCACGGCCTCCGGCCGCCAGCCCCGCGTGGCGCTGCCGTGGTTCCGCGCATCACCTGGCGCCCAGCGAGCCCCGCGGGCACGGTGAGACCACACCGGGCTGGGTACCCCGGCCTCCCCCCCGCCTCTCCCCGCCCTCCGCCTCTGCGGCTGCGAGCTGGGCACCGCCGGCATCGGGCGCTATCAGGACTGGTCGCTATCAGGCATCGGCACTATCAGGGATGGGCGCTATTAGGACAGGGTGCCATCAAGGCTGGGCAATATCAAGATTGGCACTCTTAGGACTGGGCAATATCAGAACTGACGCTGTTAGAACTCGGTCACTTACTGGGGCTGGGCACTATCAGGGCTGGGCAAATATCAGGACTGGGCACTATCAAGACTGGCACTATCAGCTCTGGCACTGCTAGGACTGGGCAATATCAGAACTGACACTGTTAGAACTTGGCACTATCAGAACTGGGCAATATCAGGACTGGTCACTATCACAAAATCACAGAATGTCCTGAGTTGGAAGGCACCCGCAAGGATCATCGAGTCCAACTCTGTCCCTGCACAGGACAACCCCAATATTCACACCGTGTGTGTCAGTGCATTGTCCAAATTCTTCTGGAATATTGTCGGGCTTGGAGCAGTGACTGCTTCCCTGGGGAGCTGCTCCAGTGCTACAACACCCTCTGGCTGAAGAATCTTTTCCTAATATCCAAATATTCCTAATATCCTTTTCCTAATATCAGGACCGATCACTATCAGGACTGGGCACTGTCAGGCGTGGTCACTATTGGCCAGGCAGCAGGTGCTGGCGTGCCAGGCAGTGTGGGGGGCATGGTGCAGCTGGCACACCCCGAGAGAGTTGCAGGCCCAGGCTTGTCCCGCTGGCTGGGCTGGATCCCGGTGCTTTGTGGAAGAGCTGAGACAGTGTGCAGTGGCTGCCAAGCTGGTCATTTTGGCTTTAGCAGCCGTGACTTGTCCAGAGCCTGGCAGAGGTGAACCACTCAGGGAGCTGCCCCTACTCCCCTTGGCACCAGGTCACTCTTCTTCCACAATAGCCACACTCAGCTTCCTCCTAGCCCTATGGATGGAGATTGGATGCCAACAGGGTTTGGGGGCCTGAGGAGAGACTTCTTTATGTCTCATGCTGGGTGCTGCAGCTCAGGTCCAGCTTGGGTTCACTGCTGTCCAGTAGGGTGTTGAACTCGTGTTCGCAGTGACCTCTCCTTCCACTTCCAGGGGTTCTGTATCAGCAAATCTCCTCCCGGTTTCTGGTAGAAGAAGGGGTGGAAAAAACTTTCGGTTCCTCCCAGCTCCTTTGAAATTGTGTTTTGAAGTGGGTGGAGAAGAGGAGAGCCCAACGGGTGGCTGGACACGGATGCCCTGACGTGGGCTGTGCTGTGGGGCGGGTGGCTGCTCCCTGCCCGTGACTCAGGGTTGAGGAAGGGGTGAGTTGGTGTTGTCCCCAGCTGCAAGCTGAGGCAGGTGGCAAGCAGGGACCTGTGCTGAGATGCCAGGCACCAACTTCTCCCTGCGTCTGGGTGGTGACAGCTCAGCCTGTCCTTGATTGGGTCAAACTACTGCTGACAAAAAACATCGCTGCTGTGTCCCTGCCTGCATCCCATGCCAAGGCTTGGTTTGTGGGGATATGTCCTTCCATGGAGGAGCTGAGCAGAGCCCTGTGCAGGCTGGTGAGGTCCACAGAGGGAAAAGGAGGATGTTGACTGTCACCTGTTCAAACCCAGCGAGTGTTGAGCAATAAGGAAGCGAGAGAAATGACCGAAAATTCCCCTAGGCAGCAATGTCAGGGTGTTGCATCAGCGTGCTGGGGTGATGCTCTGTAGAACACTTCCCTTGGTGATGCAAACTGCCCCACAGCTTGGCCTGGCCAGAAATGTCCCATCTGGCCTGTCCCCAAAGGAAAATAGAGGAGGACACAGTGCTGCGCACCCCAGCATTAGGTGCACCCCGCAGCCTTGCTGATGGGTGCCATGCTGGGAGACTCTGGTGCTGGATGCAGGGCTGGGGCATCTCTGCAGGAACCATCCTTCTCTGTTACACTATAAAATATTCTGGGGTGGGATCCATCCTTGGCAGCTCAGGGAAGTCCTGCTGTTCACTGCCTGCCAAAGGCTGGGACGTGGCTGCTTCCAGGGCAGGTCCATTCCTGGATGTGGAGACACATGGCTGTGCCTGGCAGGTTGGAAATCTGAGCAGATTTAGCTTCATTAGAAACAAAAGCCAAGGTCCCAGAGCCTTTTTAAAGAGGATTTTCAGACACAAGCTCCACACTGCTTCCCTTGGCCTTGATATTCCTGTAGCAGGACATTTTGTCAGATAATTCAAGTATGTTTGGAAGGGGCATTTGCTTTCAGGGCAGCTGGGTGTTTTTTCCTCCCGAGGATATGGATGCACAAAGCTTGGTGCCATGAGCCAAGCTGTCACAATGCAGAACTGATGTATTTGGGAGGCTGCCTGCTCCCCAGAGAGAGGGAGTCCTGCCTCCTGCGGGATCTGACCTTCCCTGCTTGCCAGGCACCCACCAACCTTGGCAGGTGGATACAGTCAGCGTTACGAGCTGTGCTGGGGCTGGATGAAACTGGGGAATAGCCTTTTGGGTGGACCCCCACCTGCCAAGGAGCTCTGGGAGCCTGGTGCCAGCTCCATCAACTTCTCAGAGGTTGGATCACAAGGATGCTCAGTGAGAAAGATCCCGGTTTTCAGAACTTTATGTTTTTTGTGTCATAAACCCCCCACACTGCTGTCCTGGGGCTGCAGTCCAAAACTTCCTTGAACTTCCAGCACATCAACTGCTTCCTAAAACATCTCAGTCTGGGTTCTCCAGGAGGTTTATTCCCATGGTTGGCTCTTAACGAGCCCCCATCTGGATGTGGGACCTCCGGGATGCCTTGAGTTGTTCCCACAGGCAGGCACATGGGGTTGTGTCCCCGCACTCCATCTGGAAGCCTATCCCTCCCATCCCCTTGTCCACAGGTCTTCTGGGACACGATTTAGTGGAAAAGGCCCACCTGGAGGGGACACATCCACCAGTTTGGAGCCCCACATGTCCTGCTGTCACTCTCTTATCTCACTCAGGGTTAAAAAATGCCTGTCCCTGCTGCCATCACCACCTTGGCCCACGGCTGCCTGCGGTGCCTGCATGAGAGCAGCTGGGTGCCGGAGCTGCCTGCTGCAGCGCTGCCGTTCCCGGTGCGATCGGCAGAGGCCAGGCCACAGCCACATTCAGCGCTGCTGGGAGCAGGATGGAAACTGTTCCCAGCAGCAGCAGAGGATGTTCAGCTTCTGCCATCTCTCAACACTTCCTTCCCTTCGCTCCCCATCCCCAAGCCAGGTGTCACAGCCTTCTGCCCCTTCCACCCCTGAGGGACACAGGGACCCCAGGACCATGCAAAGATGGGGGGAGTTTTTCCTATCAGGCAAGGTGGGAACTGACTCTGTGAGGGTGGTGCAGATGGAAAAGGCCCTTCATGCATTTCCCACCAGTGTCACTGTGCTGGTGGCAGCGGTGCCACTGGGCTATGCTTGTCATGGTGTCCTCACCTGCAGGTCCCCCACTGCTCCCCTGCCCCGGCTGTCGAGGGGCTGGGAGCTGGGGAGCAGCACCCATCGCCTGCCCTTGCTGTGCTCTGTGACTGCCCCATGCTCAGTCACCTTTGCAAACACCAAGATGCTTATGCTAACCTCCAAGGCCACAGCCTGGGGAGCTGGGAGACCCCAGCTTGTGTTCTCAGAGCACTGTGATCCCCAGATCCTGACTGAGCCACCCTAACAGCACACAAACCCCTTCAGGCACAGGCGGGAAATTTTTTTAGTGGGAAGTTTTTATTTTTACCCCTTCTAGAGACGTTTTCCCCCCGCTTCCCACCTCTCGTCCAGCCTGCTGTGGGAAAACGTTAAGAAATAAAACAATATCAAATGCAATCAAAGACAGGCTGGTGGGAGTTTTCCTTTTGAGGTTTCCTTCTCTTTTATTGCTTTCCCAAAGAATAAACATTTGAGAGGGCTCTGGGGTGATTTAGTGGAGCGGGAAGGGCAGGGGCTGGGAGCCGCCTGTTCCCTTTGGCAAATATTGCAGGATGATGGTCCAGCCTTGGGGATTTGACTTCCAGCAGAAATGAGTGCCCAGTCGGACCCTAAGGCTGGGAATAGCCTGGCTTGATGGAGAGGCTGCTCTGCCCCTTGGCGCTGGGGCTGGGGTCAGCGGGAGCTGCTGGAGGGAGGAGGAAGGAATGAAGCAGGCGAATTCATAGCAGGGTGGAGGAAACAGTGACCTTTGAGAAGCAATCTTCCTTGCCTGCTGCTATTTATCCAGTCTTCCCAGAGGCTCCTTCTGCCGAGCCCGATGCTGTATGTGCAGGACAGGCTTAGTGATGCTGGGCTGCCCTGGTGCTGAGCCGCAGCTGTCTCCTCTCCAGGGGTAATTCTGGTTTGTGGAGTTGAATGCAAAGTTTACTGCTGGAACAGCAGCTCTGCAGGAGGCTGAACCTTCCTGCCTGCTAGGTGTCCTTGGACCCGTGAGCTGGGAGCAGAAAGTGCCTGTCTGTCCCTGAACATCCTCCTTTCCTTGCTCACCTGCCCCCTGCTGCTGCTTGGGCTGTGGGATGAGCTGTGCCTGAGCTCAGTGGATCCACACCTGACTAAGCAGAGGCTGCAGCACGCTCTTTACCTGCACAGCCCTCTGCATTCACCTTCGGAGAGGTGCCCTCCCTGCCAGTGGCACCACGCCAAGCTGCATCCAGCAGCAGGGCTGGCGGGGGGAGCAGAGCTCTCACCAACTGTGCTCCACAGACCTCTGTCAGCCCCAGCTCCTCTCAGCTGAAGGCCAGGGAAGCTTTAGCATCCCTCAATACAGGACTCCAGGGAAGATGGGTGCTTCATAGAGAGCAAGGCTGAACTGCCAAAACAGCTGCTTCCCTGGAGCATCATTGTCAACATTCATGTCTCTGCTGGCACCCTCTGTCTCCGTAGGCACCCTAGTATGTGCAGGCATAATAACCCTGCAGACACCCCAGCCCTGCAGACACCCCTCTCTGTTATCACCCTGAGCCTTCTGCCAGCCTCTGATCCCAAAATGCAACGTGGCACGGATGGGTTTTCATGGAATAGAAGTTGGCCACTCTCTCACTGACCACTCGCCCAGCCATCATCACCAGGATTAATTTTTAAACCAGATTTCCAGAGCTGAGGGTTTCTCTTCCAGGAGCTGCTCCTTGTCTTTTGCACCCCCTTGTCACCTGCAGGGCCGCTGGGGATGTCACCTGGTGCCCAGCAGACACAGGGCAGACAGCAGCTCAGTGGAAAGCGCCCGACCGCATCCTGGCAGCAGGCAGGGCATGGGCAGGGTGCTGAAAGTCAGGGCAGCTGGACTTGGGGAACAGCAGCAGCACCATGGGGCACACAAAGCCATGCACCTCCTGGACAGCACCAAGACCTCAAAATACATCTGCAGGATGCAGATAGATGTAATATATATTTTTAAATCGTAAGTATAAACATAACTTGCTGGCAGTTAAAAGTAAAGCAATTTACCTGCCCATGCCCTGCTGGCCTTTCTGACCATCATTTTTTCCCTCTGCCAAGAAAACAATAAAAATAAGCAAAATAATTTGTAGCTATTTACTGAAATATCTAAAGAAATACATGAAAATGACACTCTTGCTTAGAAAAGTATCCCTGAATGAAATCTCTGCTATATAAATATAAACCCACAGCAATGTGGCAGAGCCCGATGATTGTTTTATTTCAGGAGCTGTTTGGAGCAGCAGCCTCAAGACTGACTGAACGTACAAACAACAGCATCTGCAGGGTGGTTTTCTAAAGCTTTCCCTTAAAGCAAATATACTTGTCAATTAATAAAAAGGATTTGTAATAAACAGCAATAGATGTCTCATAAAAATGAAGATTTGTAATAAACAGCAGAAGATGTCCCATCTGCATGGGGATGGGAATCCTCCCAGCGGCAAAGCTGTTTGGTTTGCATGATCCTGCAGTGTTTAATGCACTGAGCAACAGGAATGTGCTTTTTGCTGGTTTGTTCCCCAAAGAGAGGTTTGCTGGTGCTCATTAGTGTGGGGATGGCAATTGCCCCCGAGGTCCTGGGCTGACATGATCAACCCTGCAGGGAGCAGAAAGCAGAGGGAGGCTCCTCTCTGGGGCACCGTGCCGGCTGTTGGGGTTCAGGTGTCCGGGAGCACCTCGGTGCCTTCGGTGTTGCTGCCTCCACCCTGGGGGTCCTGCAAAACCAAAGGGAATTTGGCTGGGTTGGGGCTCCCATCCCACACCACCCCATGGGTCTCTGGCAGTGAGGCCAAGCCCTTTGGGCACTGTGGGCCAGCTCCTGCTCATGGGGAAAGTGTGGCTTCCCAATATTCCCACTGCCTTTGGTCCCGGTAGGAGGAGGAAGAGGAGGAGGAGGAGGCAGCCCGTCCCCCTTGGGACATCCTCCTCCTCATCCTGGCCCTCTCCCTCTCCTCCCTTGGCCCTCGACTCTGCTCTCTCTCAAGAGTGCTTGGGAGAAGAGAAACCTGGCTGTAAATTAGCCAGGAGGCTTTTTCAGTCTGAGATGTGCTCCCCTCCCCCCGGCCCCCCCACCCCAGCGCTGTTATTTCATCTCTCAGCTGCCAAACTCCCGGGAATTAATCCTGCCTGGCGCTGACAGCGTTTACATTCAGCGCTGCTCAGATAAACCATATCAGCCAGCGCAGCTGAAGAGGAGCCGGGTGAGGAAGGAAAGGTCGGCTCCTGCTCAGTGTCAGCCCCACCGAGGTGCGAGGATATTTTTCTTGCCTTGTTTTTTTGTCTCTGAGGGCTTTGCTCTGAGCAAGGAGCGGCCAAAACCCCGTACTGGTGAGGGTGGCCTTAAGGCGGTTGACACAGCAAAGCTCCTGGCTGTTATCTCCATGCAGATAACGGAGAAGAAAGAGGGATGTGTCCTTCAAGCTGGTGGGAGCCTGCAGGCTCAGTCTCCTGAGGTTTCTCGCCCTGTGCCACCCAGCACACAAGGGAAGATTTCTCCTCGTCGTCAGCTCCCGTGGGTTGGGATTTAACAGGTATTTGTGCAGCACAGTTATTGCATATTGTCTTTTTTTAATCTCCCCCTTGCAGATGTATTTCTGTCTGTCCCTGGCAGTGACCTCCTGGCTCTCCCCTCAGCTGGCACTGGGTGCCAGTCGGATATGGATGCATGGTGGACACGTGCCACCTATGAGCTGTGTCTGCACTGGACTCATGAAGCTGCAGTTCCTCCGGTACGTGGCAGGCACTGGGCAGGAAGCACTGGACCCAGTAGTGTGGGGCACACAGGCTTTCCTGAGGCTGGAGCACGGGAGACAGGCTGGAAGCCCACCCCTGTGCCATGTCTTAGCTAGCAAATTCCTCTCTCCCTCCATTTCGCAGCCCATAACCATCACCAGAGCCACCGAGGTGCATCTAAGAGCCAGATCTCCTCTGGCGCCCTTGGGCAAGGCTCCTGGAAAGCAGGATCCCCAGGTTGTGACACTGGGAAACCAGATAGGTTTAGCCCCTCTGTGGCCAACAGGAAGCAGGAGACTGTCAGCCCATCACTTGGGCGCCTGGCCCGATTTTCCAGTGCACCCCAAGTCTCATCCTGCCACTCTGCCTCTTTTTCCACCAGCACTTGCAGAGCTCTGGCATGGCCAAAGTGTCCAGGTCATGGTACCATCATCACAGCTACCCCAAACTGGTGAGAAGTGAAGGGCTGTGTATATATTTTCTCTCTGCCAGGTAATGCTGAAATTCCTGGCTCCTTTTCAACAAGCCATTGGAAAAAACAGCCTCGTGTCAGCACCCTCCAGCCACTGCTGGTTCTGGCCAGTCACAGCCCAGCATGCAAACTTCTAAGAGCTTCAGGTCCCCACTGCAATCTCCCCACTCCTGAGCCACTCAGCCCTTTTGTCCATGGTTTCCAAGCAAATGTTTCCCATATGGAGCATAGCAGCACGCGGGCTCTGCTGAACCATTTGCTTCCGCCTGGATGTGTGTACAGGATGTGGCAGAGACCTGAGGACAGCTTATTAATTGCATTAGCAGCACCAAGCAGTTTCCCCCACGCTCTCAAAAAAAAAGATGCAGCTGGAGAAGACAGATTGAACCAGGCAGTTATTCCCCTCTCCACTTGGATAATAAGGGGCCTTTGGTTCCCTTCTCCATAACCATGGCTGATTGGGCTTGGTTTAGCTAAGCTGTAGGGGAAGAAATAGGTTCCCCTTGCATGACCACCACAATCCCTGTAGCCTGGATACCCCAGACTTGCTGAAGTGTCTGTCCTTGCAAGAGCTACTCCACCACATCATCATTGCTCTCAGCCCAGCAGAAGACAAGCCAGCATCAGGCTCCCCAAGACCCTGGGCATCCTCTAAGGCAAGAGTCTCTGCCTTCCTTTCTCTTACACCCCACTGAGCACCAGCACACACAGAGTCCTATGCTGGGATTGCTCCGCTTACATTTGCTCGTAGCCAGGTGCTGGTGGTTTCTGCTACCCTGGTGGGATGAGCTTTCCCTTCCCTGAAAGCCCATTCTGAATTCTGCTGATATACTTGGCAACAGCAGAGAGGAACACAATGAAAACAATTGCTTGGCTTTCTTTTTCAAGCCTTGCATCCCATGGGGTTTATGGGACCATGACATGCATCTGTCTGTCTGTCCATTTGCCCTCTGCCAACAACTTTGGAAACACTGGCCAGGATCAAGCAAATTTGGCAGAGGACTCAAATACGTCACTGGCCTGTTTTGTAAAAGAGGGATCTGGAAAGACCTGCGGAGGGAAACCACGATGTGACCCAACCGTGCTGGGACCCATCCCACTGTGACACAAATCAGTCACAGTGTGGGCCACAGGAGGACCTGCAAAGGACACAGCCATGGAAAATCTGGCTTCTGCTGCTTAGGGAGCTGTTTGCTATTTTTAAAGGTTGGGAGCTATCCCACAGCCCTTGGCAGTCATGGTTGCTGTGTCTTGTGGCCATCACCACTGCGGGTTTCATGTCCAGCTCTGCCTTGCTGCCTCTCACAGCAGAGAGGAGCTTTCACCTCAGTGCCTCAGATTCATGCGCCGTAGAGGCTGCGAGTCCGGCTTAGGACATCCATCGGACAAAGCATCTGGCTGATCCCGTACAGCTCATCCTCCCTGAATGCATTTTGGGCTGGTTGGTCTTGTGAACATGAGAACAGCATGGGAAGAGCTCCTGAGTCAGAGAGAGCCCCAGAATGTTTGCACAACATACCTGGAAGCCAAGCAGGGAGCCTGGAGGAGGAGCAGACCTTCTCCTTCTCACTTCAGCCTGTTTGTAAGATGCTTCCTGCCACCACTACCACCCTTGGCACAGAAGGGAGCAAAGGGCACATCCCCTCCCTTTTCAGATGCTTTCCAGCCACAAAGCTCCCTCTCTGGTGCCCCAGAGCGAGCAGGAACCCACAGACCTGTGTGGCCACGGGACAGCTCCACGCATCACCCAACATCCCCCCACCAGAAAGAAACCAAGAAGAGCTGGAGGGGGTTTGATTAATTTATCCACCGAAGATACAAGTTTCAGTTTAATGACACCGTTCTGTCTGGTTACAAACATACTAAAAACCTACAAAAAGAAAAACAAGTTACACCCATCGTACACAAACCGGCAGGTATCAAACCAGCACGGAAGCGTCGAGAAACACGTATGGGAACAGGATCCGCAGCATTACAGGAAAGACACGGAGTTATACCAGATCACGACAGCTCATGTCTGTGGGTCGCGGTGGGACTGGTTAAGACATACTAACAATTAGAGACAACTTCACCTATGGGAAATAATTAGCGTCGCAGTCTGTTAAATAGGTCAGACTCAGGTGGGTAGGTTTATCCCTTCCTTTCTGATAAGTTGGTCCAAGGTTAGCTCATGGGTTTCCCATCCACCCATCTGTCTGGCATCGTTGGTGCTGACCCCGAGCAGTCCTTGCACTGACATCAGCACACCAGGGTTGCTTCCCTAAGGCAAGGGGCAGGGAAGGCTGAGCTCTGGTGTCAGAGGCCAGCCAGCTGGAATCTGGTCCCCACTGAGGTCACCGGGCATGTTCCCAGAGAGCAGGGAGATGCTGGGATCCCATTTTTTTGGGGCAAACTGGCAGAAATGCCAGAGGAATCCTCTGGAAGAGCCTGTGGCTTGGCTGCCTTAGCCGTGGGGATTTGTTTCACCAGAAGAGGAGGGTGTTGGCATAAGGCCTTTAAGGATTCTTTGTCTAAAGGGCTCTGGTGTTGTTGGGGTGTCTCTCTAGCTGGTCAGGTGTATATGGAGCCATATCTGCTGTGAGTGTTGGCTGTAGGGAGCTGGGAGCAGTGTGGATGGGATCTGTGTCCCACCCCAACCTAATGCTTCCCATTCACTCCAATGTGGATGGGATCTGTGTCCCACCCCAACCTAATGCTTCCCATTCTCTCCAGTGCTGAGCTCCCTCTGACCAACTGCAGTGTTGAACTTGGGGACATCCCCCCCCCACCCGAAGCTGGTTGACATGAGTGGGTGTCCCCAAAGAGAGCCAGGACAGAATGCCTGAGGGAGACCCTTTCCCTAGAGACATCAAATCCACCTCTTACACTCAGCATTGCTGTGGGCAGGGGGAACAAAGACTTTCCCACCTGGGTCACGGGTTCAAGCCCAGCCCTGATGCTATTGTAGAGGCATTGGCTGAGCCAGGGGCCAGATCCTGCCCTGGTTACTGGGGCAGCAGCTCTGAGCTGAGCTTGGCTGGCCTGCACAGGGGCAGCTGCAATGGCACAGGCACCAGAAAGGGGCAGAATGAGCAGGAGCTGTTGGCAGCATCCCTGGGGAAGGTGAATGAGGCTGGGGGATACGGGGGTCCCCTGCAGCAAAGAGAAGAGAACGGCCAGTCCCCAGCATGTGCCAATGCCGTGCCCTGAGTCCCAGCTTCTTGCTCATGAATTTGGGGGGGGGATTACTTTGCAAGTCAGTCCCTACCTGTCACCGCCAAGGAATGTGAAGCTGTGCTCAAGGACAGTGCCCTTATCTCAATCCAAGCATGCTGAGAGGTGAAACGTTGTGCCCCAGCAAGCAGGGCCTTAAGGGAAGGGGAAATAAGGGGGTCCCCAGTCAGCTGCAGTGGGTTTTGGGGGGGCTGGCAGTAAGAGGGAGCAGATGAGCAGGCACGTGCACGTGTGTGTGCTGGGGAGCCACGCTCTGAGCCAGGACCCAGCTTCCCTTTCTGCTCTTCCACAAAACATTTATCAGCCCTGTCACTCTGGAATGGTATTTTTTCCCTCTTTCTATTCACGTTCATCTCTCCCCAGCTGAGAATTTTCCCTGGATTAAGCAATGCCTGCTCTGCTGCGGGAGGTGAGGAGGGGGCGTTCGCTTTATCTCCATCTCTTTCCCTCGCGAGCTCTGCCCCAGCCGCCCTCTCTGCTTCATCTTACTTCCTACAGAGCTGGTAAAAATAAACATGTTTTCTTTTGCATATGTTTGACCAGCCTGTAATTTGGCTGATGGGGGGAGCGGGGGCTCCTCGAGGGACAGCAGCTGCACACATCTGGATTTGCTTTAGAGAAATGTGCCTGGAGAAAACCCCGAGCCCAGCACACACACGCGTGGGCGCATGAGGTCACGGGCCAGGTTTTTTTCCAGGGATGCAAAAGAAAAAAAGGAAGGAGAAACCAAGCCCCATTTAAAGATGATTTGGGGGGAACCTCACTGCTGCTCCTCCAAAGCCAAGGCACTCGGGGGTAGGTCAGGCATCAACATGAGAACTTTCTGGCCACCCCAAAATCACTTCCTTGCTGACTGTGACCGAGCCCAGTTTTTGTTGTGGGAAGAGAAAGGAAGGGTTTGCACTGCAAAAATAAAAATTCCCACCTGGAGAATATTAACCTCAAAGGTTAACATGTGAACTTTGTCTAAAGATGAAACATCCCTGTACGGAAACATCCTTGGCCCAGCATCCGCAGAGCATGGGGAGTACATGAACTCATTGAAAATATGCACTGCTGGCCCCAAGGTTTTGGCAGGAATCGGTGGAGCTGCGCTCGTGAGAGTCCTGTGATACACCCAAAAAAATATCTAACAGTCTCACTCCAAGCAATCGCTCTCCAATCTTACACTGGAGCAAAGCTAATGACTGAACAGGTCTTTTCCCATCTGCATGGCCCTAACCTCAACCTCAGCCGGCAGCTGATGTTTGAAAGATGCTTCCGCCGACTGTGCAAGGGAGGAGCAGCTGCTTTGACATTGGGACGCGAGCTGGGGGCACCAGCTGCTGGCACCTGGGTATGGGCACAGGCTGGGCTGTGGCCGTGCTGACTCTTAAATGACAGCCCACTCCATCAGCAAAGCAGCATCATCTGTCACCCCCTGCCTGTCCCTCCCTTTTATAAACCCTCTGACCTTGCACACTGCCACGCCAAGGACATCCGCGCCCTGAGTGGTTATTTCCACCCAACCCTCTATGCACGCCCAGGACATTGGACACACACCCAGGGCTGGAGCACCTCCTCTGTGAGGACAGGCTGAGTTTGGGTTCAGCCTGGAGAAGAGAAGGTTCTGGGGAGACCTTAGAGCAGCCTCCTAGTACTGAAAGGGGTTGCAGGAAAGCTGGGGAGGGGCTCTTGATCAGGGAGTGCAGTGAGAGGGAACGTTTTAACCTGAAAAAGGGGATATTTAAATGAGATATTGGGAATCAGTTTTTTCTGTGAGGGTATTGAGGCCCTGGCCCAGGTTTCCCAGAGCAGTCATGGCTGCTCCATCCCTGGAGGTGTTCAAGGCCAGGCTGGATGGAGCTTTGAGCAACCTGATACAGTGGAAAGTGTCCCTACCTATGGCAGAGGGTTTGGAACTGGATGGGTTTAAGGTCCCTTCCAACCCAAACCATTCTATAATACTATGATTCATGAAAGTATTTGCAGATCTGGACTTCTTAGAATGTTAGTCATCTCTGTAAACATTCCTAAGTTCAGCCACCAAAGACCCAAACCAGTCTATGATTCTTTGACATGCTGTTGCTCCTGGCCCCATGGCTCCTCTCCACCTGTTTTATTGTGAGACTCAGGAATGAAGGAACTGTAAGGCCAGAGAGAGTGGCTCTAGTGGCATTAGTGGAGTCCTAGGGCTATTTTGGGGTTAACCCTGTTCCAAGGGCTCTGCAGAAAGGCAAGGGAGTGCAGGGGAACACAGGCAGAAGGTTCACAGCCCTCCTCGGATCCCCCTTAACCCAGAGCCAGGGCACTGGGTGATGGCCCAGAGGAACAGGAGAAGACATCACCCTGGTGTCACTTTGACCACTTGTCCCCCAGAGAACCTGCTCAGCCATGGGTTGTGCCAACATCTTGGTGTGAGTGATGGAAGGAGCAGTGCTGTGGCCTGGGGTTTGCCCCTCTTTACAGGTTCCCACAGACCCTAAGTAGAAACCACCTCTTCTTAACAGCTGGCAGAGGAAAGAGGAAAAACCCAATGAGAGCTTTTCGGGGAGAAGGCACCCACTGCTGGCCACCCCAGCGGTGCCAGGACTGGGGGGCAGAGGAGCACCTTGGCCTGGAAGCAGAACACCAGAAACAGGAAAAAACCAAACAACTATTCCTTGGGGATGATAAAAAGCCCAGGTGAACTGGCTGTGGGAGAGCAAAGCAGGGGCTCTGCTGGCTGCTCCAGAGGAGGGAGATCAGCCCCGGGGAGGGTTACTGCTGCCCTTTCCCCCTGGTGTCTCCATAGCAGGGAGGGGATGTCTCCAGAGCAGCCGTGGAGATCCTAGCTGGGGGCTGGGGGCTCGCTGCCTGTCGAGCTGCCATCCAGGAGAGGAGCTGGTCTCCAGAAGGCTGCCAGCTCTCCAGGGCAGAAGGGGATCAAGGCCAGAGGAAATCTCAGAAGGGACCCCCATAGGTAACATTGCCTTTAATGCTAGACCTCTAAAAACAGAGACATTTGGGGAAATACAGGGTGACAAGGATGCCAAAGCTTCCAAGCACATCCGATGCTTCATCCCCAATCCCTCGCCAGTTGGTCCCCAGAGCATCCTCTAGATCCAAGCACAGGTATGCAGGAGGCACGAGGGCTGCTCCTCCTCCCTTTTTTGTAACCAAAGGGGAAACTGAGACAGAAACCAAGCAGACTCATCCACAGCTTCAAAAGGAGTTGGTGTTGGAGGCAGGATGAGCACTGCCAGCCCTGCAGCCACATCTCATTTTGGGGAGGGAAGAGCCCTTTGCCAGGCACAGGTGGGAGCACTGCTGGCCCTGAGCAGGGACGCAGCTCCTGCATGGGTTGATTTGTACCAGGCACTTTATTTGAAGGAACCCAGTTTCACCAAGAGGGCAGGAATATGCTCTATGTAACAAGAGATTTATTAATTTTAACAGGCCAGGGACATAGCTTCAAACCCAGGAATTCCTCCTGCTATGTTCACTTCATCTTTTCCCCCACCTGATTGTAGCCTGAACCCCCTTCTTACTGAGCAGGGCAGAGCTGCCCCAGCACAACATCCCTGCACTGTCTGATTGCCAGACAGACAGACCTACACACACCAGCTACCACGGCACAACATGTGCCACCCAAGCCCATCCTTACATGTCTGTACTGCCTGTGGGAGCTGAAGGGAGTTGGGTGGGCTTACCAGCTCCTTTCATCTGGCACAGGGATCTCACCTACATGCCATGCTCCAAGACTCGAGGGGAGGCAGCCCAAAGGCATCCCCCTCTTTCCTCACTTTCCCACGCTGGGGAGCACATCTTTCCCATCTCCTGGCTTCCTCCAACCCCAGGAGGGTTTGCAACAGCCAGCCAAGGAGAGGGACTGTGGATGACAGGGAGGTGAGGGCTGCTGCCTGACCATAGCACAGGGTGATGGACAGCTGAGAGCAGCTCTGCACGCAGCCATCAGCCCCGCCACCCTGCCAGGTGAGTTGACAAAGCGCAAAGCAAAGCAGTTTTAGTGCCAGCTGAGCAGCTGGCGGTCCCCATAAGCACTGGGCCCCCAAAAGCAAGGAGCTAGGTCTACCTGGGGGCTTTGCATGGAAAACAAGAGTCATGGTGTTTGTCAGTGAACAGGGCTGCTCATCACTGCTGTGAAACAGCTTGTGCAAGGGACTCGAGCTGGTGCAGCCAAGGTGCAGGATTGGGGAGGTGGTGATGGACAGGTCAGGACAGTAAGATGGAGCCAACAACCAGTGCTCTCCCTTCACGCTCTGCATCTCCTTTCAGCATCACCTGCAAAACTGCTTCACCCCGACCCACCCACACCCTTCGTGCTTCTATTTTTTTTTGGCTTATCGTGTTTGTTTTTAAACCCTATAGAGATCAAATTGTGACTTGGCTGCTAACAAAGCTGGCCCTACCGGGCTCCCCAGACTGAGCAAAGATCTTGAGAAGAGACCAGAGTGAAGTCCTGGGGTGAGCGAAGCCCTCCCTGCCCCTCGCCTGGCCCCGCTGGCCGCTCACAGGGTGGCAGTGGGATACTGCGCCCAGCCCACCTCCTTGTACGCTGCCGTCACGTGGGTGTAGATCAGGGTCCTCATCTTGGTCCAGGCACCGTGCACCTCCGGGGTGAAGTCGTTGGCGTATTCTTCAGCAATGACTTCCAGCATGACACCGGTGAGTTTCTGGAGGGAGGCAGACAGCAAGGGGTTAATGAACTCTCCAGGGAGCAGCTAACAGTGAATTTAGTTTTTCTGAGGAAACCCCAGTTTAATCCTGCTGCTGAGTTCTGGGAATGACAACCCTGGATGGGACAGACAGACATTCAGGAGGTCGGCTGACATCCTGGGGAACAAACAGGGAGGGAACCAGCCAGCCTGGGCAGGGGGAGACCGAGACCCAGGGACGATGGGGTGCTGCTTGCAGGTTCAAGCATCTCCCTCATTTGGGCACCTCAGATTATTGTGTCCCTTCTATCATGCTTGATGTCTAAACAAAGGGACACACAGCCACGACCATGCTGGAGGGGCTGCAGGCAGGGAGGATTCCCTGCTCAGGGTGCTCTAGTGCTGGCTGCATTTGGATTGAAGGGACATGGTTTAGTGGAGGATGGGTGTGGTTAGTCTCGATGATCTCAGAGGTCTTTTCCAACCAGAAGATTCTATGATTCTATGGATATGGTGGTCTGTGTGGAACAACGTTGCAGTGGGACACTGCAGCCACGTAAGGAGCAGCCCCCACCACAGCCACCCTCCTCTGGGTGAGGACAAGGCAGCACCAGCTCACCATGGCTCCCCCTCTCCTGCTCTCTTCCTACTTTCTAAAGCATTCCAGACATAGGTTTTGTTCCTATCCTTTACCTTAAAGTAGATGGGCTCCACTTTGTGCTTGAGGGCATGGGCTTTGCCCACCAGGGCCAGAACAGAGGAGACCTTTTCGGAGTCATTGATGTTCTCCACCACAGTGTTAATGGCACCCATGACCCGCCGAGCGTGCTTACGC
This sequence comes from Dromococcyx pavoninus, assembly GCA_033558185.1. Classification (NCBI taxonomy): domain Eukaryota; kingdom Metazoa; phylum Chordata; class Aves; order Cuculiformes; family Neomorphidae; genus Dromococcyx; species Dromococcyx pavoninus. The sequence goes on from JAUMJL010000695.1 coordinate 57,185, forward strand.
AGTTGCAAGCTCCTCTCCATCTCCAGTGGGTCCTCCATGTGCTTGAACTGGCTGAAGTACTGCTTGGCCGATGGGAAGTTGACAAAAAACCTTCAAGAAAGAAGAGACATCAAACATCATCAGGAAGGTGAGAGGAGGCTGAGAGGTTAAAGCAAAGCATGGAGCGAGATGGATCCTTGAAATCACCTCCTTGCAGCTAACAAGGAGCTGTGGAATTCAGCTGCCTAAAAATCAGCAGACTGATGCCTTTCTCACCAGCCTTTCCTATCTGCTACAAGGGCATCACAGCTGGATATTCAGCTACAAAGCAGATGCAAGACTAACCTCTTGCTACCCAGAGATTCCAGCTCTGATGTGCCAGATACTTTATATGTGCTCATGTACATCAAAACATTTCGTCCCATCTCAAAGAGCTGGTGATGAGCATGAAAACTTCTTTTTATCCCAGGCAGCCTCTCCCTGCCCCTCTTTTCCACCCCTACAGCATCTTCCTGGCCCCATCACCCCAGTTGCCCCTTCACAGATCTGCCCCGCCAGAGCCTCCAGTAAGAGCCCATTCCTGTGCTCAGTGGGAGCCATCTCCCCTAACATGAGGATCCCCCCACACCCAGCCAGTCCCTCTGCACAGCTGAGGATGCTCTTTTCTGTGGGATTAAATTAACCCCAATTAAATGCAGCTGAAGCAAATGAAGATGTGGTTTCAGCTGATGGGCTGAACTCCCTTGGGAGTTAGAGGTCTGGTGGGGTTTGAAGGGCACAAGGTGAAAGAGTGTAGGGCTGGGGCCACAGATTCCAGCACCACCAATGCCATCACCACTAGAGTCTTATTATCACCCTCTTCCATCCAATTTACAGGGGAGAGAACCATGGCAGCATTTGTTCCCTGCTTTCATCCAGCTCCCTCTCTCTGACGAGGCTCTCCCTGCCTCATCCTGCCCCCACTTGGCCTGAATGAACCCAGTGAAGGATGCTCAGGAGTTGACAGGCTCCCAGGGTTATCCCCCATTGTCCCCTTTGTCCTGAGCTTCACCCACACACCCACCTGCCTCCTCCCCTCTCCCAGGCTGCCATAACCCCCTCCCCAAGCACCATCCCAAACCACATGAACCCATCCTGTCCCTTTTCCCAACTACCCTCCAGGACCAGATGAGACCCCTCTGCATCTCACCACTCCACAGATAGTGGCAATATTGAGGACCAGGCTGATTTACCACTGTGTTATCCTCCTTCCCCCATTCCATTGGCTTGTGAAAGCTTGGGGGCATTGCCAAGGAAGCGGTGTGAAGCAGCGCCTGGAGTGAACCACCACTTCTGTTGCTTCCCTGCAGCATCTGGGATTCATCAGGCAGCCCAAAATAGGTTTTGGAGGTGTGAAGAGCGTGCAGTGGAAAGGGTGGGGGAGGAAGGAAGGTGGAAGAAGGAGACAAGGTGTTACTTTTAAAACCTGCAGAGGACCTGTGACAAAACTCTTCTTGTTATTGTGCAGCCTTCCCTCTGGCAAAGCTCCTCCTGACACATCTGGTCCTGTAGGGAGAAATCATTCCCAGGCACAGCTGCCTTCAGCTCCTCTTGGCACAGAGGTGCTGAGTCCATACCCTTCAGCTCAGAGCTGCCAGAGAGGCCATCAGAGAGAAGCATGGTCAGGGATGGACAGTGGTCCCCTGGCTGGGGGATGAAGCCCACTGGGGCCACAGAGATAGCACTGCTCCCAGGATACAACACTTCTGCCCTGAGCATTTCACAACAGGACAACTGTTCCTCTGCATTTTAATAGGATCATTTTTTCCATCTGACCCCAGCATCCTTCTTCCCGATCCTGTCCTGTCCCTCCCCACCTCTGCAGAAGCTGCTGCAGCCCCAGCCAGCCCTCGAGATCAGTGCCCTCCAGCAAACATCCTGCCAAGGTCCGAGCTACAGGTTTTCCCATCCCTGATAGCAGATCTTTCCTCTCCTCACCCTCTGGCTCTTGTAGGTGTCCCTCCAGGCACTGGGAGCAGGTGGTGCTGCTGGAAGTGGGACCTGCTGGCCACAGACCCCCCCAACACGGGGGCTGGAGGCTGCCAGCCAGTCAGTGAGTGCCTAAACCACCGAATCCCAGACCGTCAGATGTTCCCACAAAGGCCCTGTTTGATCTCAGCTCAAGGGAATGTTGTGAAGGCCCAGGGAATGAGCCGAGAAAAACTCCTGGTCTGAGCCAGACTCTTTCAGCAGAAGGGTTACCAACCCCTGCATCACCAGGAATTGCAGCATCTCGCTGCCAAGAGGAGGATGAAAAGGAACTTCTGGGGCTGTCGACCTTCAAGAGCAGGAGCAGAAAATTCACACCTCTTTCCTGACACCTCCTCTACCTCTCTGCTGCCTTCAGCTGGCTACGCCAGGGGCAAAGAGTGATTAAACCCCCCAAAAGTCCCCAACCTGGGTGAGACCAGGCTAGTGAAGGGTCCAAATATTTGGTTTTCAACCTTTCTGCACTTTGCAGACACTCAGGGTGGGAGCTGAACCCAGTGGCTTTTCCAAAGGACCTGCAAGAGGGACAACTGTGGCGCTGGAGGGATGCAAACCTTGCAAGCCCCCAGCTCACGTGCTCAACCCTGCACACTCTCTGATGAAGAACTGAAACCCAAACCATCTTTGCTTCAAGCTGAAAAACAAATCCATGGGCAGCCAGAGACCTGCAGCCACCTCTCCTTGGCCAGTGCCTCTGCAGGGGTGGAGAAAGGGAGGAGTCTGCAGCAAGAACTTCTGGCCTGGAGCAAATATTTGAGTTGTCAAACCAAGAGAAAGAGGGAATGAGGCTCACTCAGTGTAGTTGTTAATAAACAGAGAAGATTAATTTAACACAAAGGTTAAATATAACCAGGGGAAAGCAATAAAAAAGGAAGAAATAAAATAACTCAAACAATAACAAATTAGAAGAGGTGTCAGTTGGGGTTTTTCCATCTACAGAAATTTTTTCAAGAGTTCAAACATTTCAGGCTCTGGAATTTTGTTGGCTTATTACATGTGTGTATGTTTTAGGCTCTTTTTCTTCATTGGAGTCATTAAAAAGATGACATTTACCATTGCATATCACACAGAATGATGATTGATAGACACCAGATGCCTGCATATCCATCTCATTAAATTTTTTTTTAAGCGATTCCATTCTGCACCCGCTAATTTGTACTCTGTGAGCTACATCTGGATCCAACAGACAGGATGTCAGCATTGCTTTTCCTCTCTCTTTTGCCCTTTTAACAACTTAAAGGACACAACCATTCCCAGCAGCAGAGCCAAAGGAAATAATTAAGGTGCAAAACCCATTCTGCAGTCACGGAGATTCTGTTTTCTATTCAGGACGAGAGACTCCACTTCTCCTCCCATCTTCTTCCTTCTGCCTGGTCCTTGCAGAGCAAACCCCACACGGAGGAGATCTTCAAGCCCACCCATCTCCCACTTTTCCCATCTGGAAAGAGGAAGGAAGCTGCTTGCTTGCCCCCCTGAGAGCCTAAACCCTTAATGCTTCACTTACCCTGTTTGCAGGCTGTGGGGAAAAAACACTAGTGAGCCCTCAAAGCTGCTGAGAGGCTTCAGCTGAACCCCCAGCAGACACTTTTGCTAGATTCTCCTACCAATTCTTTCATGTTTTCTCTTATCTCATCCTTCTACGTGGGAGAAACTCTCTCTAATGCAGCCTGGAGTCTCTCAGTGTCCCTTTGCAAACCTCTCCTTCCAACTCCTTTCTGCTTGGTTGCCTACAAAGCAGCTGATAATGGGTGGGCAGGTGGTGTGTGGTGCTGCTATTTATTATGCTGAAGGCTGTCTCACCCTTTTGCCTGCATGTTCCCCCTGCTCCTCCAGCCACCTGTAGTCTGTTGGCCTAATTTCTGGATGGGGCAGGGATGCTGGGTGTTGCCTGTGTTCACAGCTCCCAGATCAAGGTGAAAAAGGTCTCAGCTGTGTCAATGCACCACCCAGCAAGGGAGAAAAAAGCAAATATAATTGGAGTAAGAAGAGAATGATGCCTGCTTGCCCCCACAGCACAGCTGTGTCCTCTCTCCAAGGGCTCACAGACAGGTGGAGACAGTGGTGGACAGCATCTTCAGTTGTGGCATGTAAGAGCTGTAGGGAAAAGGGCCAAGCCCCTGGTCCACTCTGATGCTAAATTTCATCTTCTATAGCTGTGAAAGAAGAGCTGTAGCTGGCCTTCCTCCAGGTGAAAGCCACATCTCACTATGAAACCTCAGGAGCAGACTCCAGTACAATGCTGGGCTATGCTTGGAGGCTCTAATGCCCTGGGCACTGCACAGCCCCAGGGCAGAGGGACCAAGACACCTCAGTGAAGCTGGGAGGGGGACCCAGCAGCAAAGATGCAACCAAGTACATTTGGGCACAAGCTACTAACTCCCAGGGACTCCTGCTTGCTCATGTGAGCACAACTCAAACCTCCAGAGTCCTCATTGCTGTTGCCTTCCTCTACCACAGCCTCTTGGCTGTGTAGAACCTTTATGCTAGGGGTAAGGACAGCTTTCATCAGATGAATGATTAACAGTGCCAAAGAGGTTTTCCCACATGCCTTTGATTTCCTACAGCCCTTGCAATCCCCTTTGCACAGTGCCTTCATCCACAGCATCATCCTCATCCACCACGCACATCTCCCTGGCCCTCTCCACTGCCAGGCTGCTGTCCCTGCCACTGTCCCTGCTCGCTGGGTGCAAACAGCATGCAGGAACAGCCACCCCACCACCAGCATCTCCCCCTGCATCAGGCACCCTTTCCACAGCTCTGCTGAGTGAGGCCCAGCAGGGTCCATGGGTGTCATGACGTTCTACAAAGAGACTCCTGCCTCCAAGGCAGATGCGTGATGAGGTTGGAGCTTGCTGGAGCCCGGCCGCGTGTCCCCAACCTCCAGGGACAGTGGAGGGGTTTGGGGGTGGAGGACAACCTCAAACTGGGTGGAGGAGGGGTAACCCAGATTCACCAGGATGTGGTCCCTGCGCCGGGACCTGCCACCCACCCACCCAAATTATGAAGTCAATTTTTGCTGGTGCCCACCACCTCCCTGGTGCTCCTGTGTTCATTTCCAGCAGCCCTGGCTGGGTGTTACCTACTCCAGCAGGATTGCCAGCCAGCATTCCCTGTTCCCAGCCGTGCCCAGCACCCACCAGCCCAGCGAGGGCTGTCCTGACATTTCCTTGCCTTTAATGAGCCCTGAAACTCGCAGATGGGTGCTCGCTGGGCCGTGTTTGGAGGTTCAGCCCCTTTCCACTGCTGCAGCCTCATTAATGGAACTGGTTAGCAGAGCAAAGGCTTGGCCCTCACCTCCTGCTCCAGGGGAGGGATCCTCAGGGCTGGTACCAACACATCCAGCATGAGAAACCACTGGAGACAGAATCTGACCGCCCTGTGCCTTTGCTTCCCTTGGCCAGGGATGCCCTTGCAGCTCTTGGGGTGTTGAGTGGGTTCTTTCTAGCTCCAGGCAGCTCACAAGTGATGCAAGGGCAGCCCTGGGATGGGAGACACAGGAAAGGCTCTTCTTAGGTCACCTCGAGCGCTGTTGGCAGTGGCTGGTGTGGGATGTGCCGCAGGGATAACCCTGCAGTCACCTTGGCCATGAAGCAGCCAAAAGGTGCTGAAATCAGACAAAATGCAGCTGTATGAAAAAAGGCTGTTTCTGGACAGAGCTTACTAAAACCCCACTCACCTTCTTCACTGCTTGTGGAGAGGACTGTTGTTTTCAAAATGTTCCTTGGGTGCGTCCTCGTCAGCAGAGCCAAGCCCTGCTGCTTTCAGGCTCTCCTTGTCTCCAGAAAAACATCTCCCCAGCTTGACCACAATGATTCATGAGGATATGACAAGCTGTGGGACAGGGTCATCACTGCACAGAAGGTGGGTCTTGGCATTCGACTCTTTTCTTATTGCAGCAGGGGGGCATTTCCAAGCTGGAGTTGATATTAAAGGTCTTTTCAAACTTAAATTATTCTATGAAATTTGCCTCTCAGCAGCCAGGACCTCTTCCCAAAGGGCACCTCCACTAAACACACGTTGGCTCTGTGGTATCTCCAAAATAATTTCTGTAAATGCCATTTCAGGTGGATTCAACCCATTGTTTTTTATTCAGCTAAAAAAAGAAGAGATTTTTGCAATGCCAGACTCATTACTTGGGCTTTTTGTTATTTTAACCTAAAACATACAATAACGTCTGGCACCCAAGGAGTGCTTTTATATTTCAAAGCTCTTAGCAAACTGTCTGAATCCAGGTGTGCCTGCTCAGATGAAGCAGCTGTCAAAATCCGGGGGCCTGATTCTGCATTGGCAATCCTTTCACTTCCCCTCCCACACCTCCTGAGAGGGAAAGAGCACATCAGGAGTGATGGAGAAGGTAATGATATTGGAAATGTAGGAAGTTGGTGGGTCTGGAGTGGAGATGGAGGGAAAGATGATGGAGAAACCCCTTGGATATGGCACAGCAGGGCAGGTTGCATTGCTTATGCTTGACACAGGATTAACATTTGGTGTGGATTTGCCTGGGAGCTGATAGAAAATATCCCTGGGTTTTATTCCCTGATGGGATCCTTAAAGTTGTGTGGTCCTACATCTATGATCTCAGGACATGTGTGTGGGTGTGGGAGTGAATTTGTGTGATGGTCAGGACAGGCTGTGGGTTTGGCTGGGGTCTGCAAAGCAGCGATGCCCCTGAGCCCTTGCTGATGCTCATCCCTGCTCGCCCTGGAGCTCTCAGACCCTGTGTGCTGTGGAGGGTGGGCAGCAAGTGGGCTGAGCTGCCTGGGTGCTTTGCTCAGGGTGTTGGTGAGGGTGTAAGAGAAAGGGGAATGCTTGGGGAGCATCAGCATGGCACATTGAGGGCTAAAGCAGGTGCCAGGGCTGCCCTAACCCCTCGCACTTCTGGGCTCCCCTGCTGCGAGCTCCCTAAGGAGGGTTGTTTGTCAAAAAAAGACTGATTCCTAAATTACAGGTGGGGAAACTGAGGCACAGACATGAACCCTGGGAACATGGGGAGGCTACGAGTGACCAGCTATGCTGGCCAACAGGACTGCTTGGGAGAGATCCTGCTGAAACACACAGCACAAAACTTGCAGGTGGAGGGTCCAGCTCCAGCTCCAGCTCCAGCAAGGGTTAAGGCAGCTGCTGTGAGATGAAGCCCACAGAGGCCCCTGGGTTCCGGTGGAGGAAGATGAGCGTGGCTGAGGAGACTGTGCTTCCTCCAGTGTGAGGCTCCCCCACTGAGGAAATTGTCAATTAGCGACATAGTTTTAACCACACAGCGCAGATTCCCATGATCCGGTGGCTGCTCAGCCAGAAATCCCCATTATTCGTGTCTATGTTCCCTGGGAGCCCAGAGGTCCTGCAAGAACAGGACCCCATCTTACTGCTGGCAGGACTGCAGGGGTTTGCTACAGCTTCAAGCAGCAGCTGTGAGGGCTGGGAACCTCATCTCCAGCCCTGTGCCTCAGTTTCCCCATCTGCAAAGGCTGGGTGTGGTGGAGGAAGCCGCTGGGCAGGGGCTGAAAGAGAGGCAGAGGGAGCTGGACTGTGAGTGCCTTTCAGGTGGACGTTGCTGCCTCTCTACCTCTGCCCTCAAGGCACAGGATTGGGCCTCAGATTGGTTTTGACCTTTCTGGCTAGAGGTTCTGCAACACCCAGCCCTTTCCATATGGGAAAAAGTAATTTCCTGCCCTGAGCAGCTCTGAAGGGACAGAGAAGGGACACAGAGGAAAGCACAGAGAGATCCTCTACTAGCAGACAGAGGCAACTCCTCGGTCACAACCCTGACAACAGAAATGTGGCTGCTGACAGATTTTCCTGCTTTCAGCCCTCTGCACACAGGGACTGCACCAAAGGGGGGGCCACAGCCCTGCACCCCCTTCCCTCTGCCCGGCCACCCTTGTGCACATCCCTTTCTGCCTCAGTTTCCCCGGCAAGGCGATGAGCAGCACCAGCCCTGGTGAAGCAGGTTGGCTGGCTGGGGCACATGGCATTTGTGCCCACCCAAAAGCAGGCTGGGCAGGCCAGCTCGAACCGTACCTGGGCCCTGCACTGCCCCCTCCCCAGAGCCGACCTCTGGAGCTGCTGAATCATGTCTTGGGAAGCAGCTGCAGCCCGCGCCGCATGGGCTCACGGCAGCCTCCACGCATGACCCACTTCTCCTGGTGGCTGATGCCAGCTGGGAAATGCATCCAGGAGAGCAGCGGCTGCCGGTGCTCCCAACTTTGGCCAAGGCTGCCCTGCTTGCACCAGGCACCCACTTCCCTGGAGAGCTCAGGGTGAGCTCAGCAGAGCTCAGCGGGGCAGCAGGCCTCAAGGCAGCAGCACGAAGCCCTCTCTGGGGATGGAGTTTGCGGCTGGGGGGGCAGCCCAGCCACCAGAGTAGTGGCACGGGGATGCAGGCAGGTGTGCTGCTCCAGCTGCTGCTGCTGGAAGGGATGGTAACTCTCCCAAATGACACCATCATTGCCAGGGACAGGAACTGACAGTCCAGACCCTCAATTTAGCCATATTGGGGAAGCTCTGGCTGAGGGAGTGAGTGGTGGGTTTCGCTGGGATGTGCCAGGGCACATGCCATGGTCAACCATGTAAAGGCTCCCAAAGAGCCTACAGTCACCCTAGGTGGCAACTCAGTCCTGCCTGGTTGGCATAGCAGGGAAGAAAACCTTTTCATCATGGTGCCATAACTCTCCCTGGAAAAACAAAACTGGACCAGAAACTTCTTCTGGGAAATTCTGAATTGGGACCAGAGCTTGTCCGCGTGGTTGTCACCACCGCGTATCATCGCCCCTCATCCCCAACCCTGCTTCGAGCCCCGCGACTGCGCACAGCGACACCAAAAGCAATGAGGTGCCCTGGGCAGATCCTCCTTGGAGGATCCCTTGGCATCAACCGCAGGGACCAGGCCACCCTCCCTGTGGTTACACGAAGGAGGGCACCTGGCTGTGCTTGTGGATGGGGCCATGGCACGACCTGGGTGCCAGACAAGGAGTGGCCGTCCACAGCTGCTGGCCAAGCCCCAAGACGAACCTCATGGGATGGGGAAAAGGGGCATTGTGCATCCCCCAAAATCTCTGCCATGTGCAGGCATCAAAACCAGTCCAGGTGGGTTTGGTGTCCCCAGCCATGGGTCTGTCTCTTCTCCAGACCACCCTGGACTACATGGAGCAGAGGGCTCTAGGGGAATGGGATCAGCTGTCAGCTGGCTCTGAGAGAAGGAAATGCTTGAGAAAGAGGTGGAAAGGGAGCTCAAATGTCATTTTGGATTCTCTGTGGAGGGGTCTTGCTAGGAAAATGCTATGGCAGTGCTGGCAGTGAGCCAAGAGAGGAACCAGCTCTGCTCACCAGCACGTCCTGGGAACCTTTGCTTTCTCTGCAGATCCTGTGGGCTGGGGGAATTAGCTCCCTGCCTCTTGGAAAACTTTCAGATGATTGCTAATAATCAGCACATCCATCCAAGGGGTTCTCTGAGCACCTACAGTCCCCTGCTGCAAGAGCAAAATGGGAAGGACACAACCCAGTCTCCTGTCTCCTATCTGGGGTACCTGGGGTTGGGTCCAGGTGGGAGCCTGACCATGGAGATCCCTGCATTGCTCATCCCCACGATGGTAAGTGTGAGTTTTGTGTCTCCCCAGAGCATCTTCACTGTTCACCAACAGTCAGTGCGGGCATCTCGCCTGCCCCTCTCCCCACCTCACCGTGCCTGTCCTCCTCTCCCCTCTTAAATAAGAGAAATGACCAGCACTCTACTGACATCCCAAACTCCTGGCATCCACACGACCCCATGGGATTCCCTCTTGGTGCTTTTCCAGGGTACCCAGACATGGGTCACACTCCCAAACAACTCAAAACCACCCATTGCCCCTATCCCCCACCGAGCACCTGCCCTGCTTTGGTTTCAGGTGCACACATGGAGCGCTTGTGACCTGCTCAGCTACGCCGCACGGTCCAGTGCCATTGGGTGATGTCCTGCACCCTGCTCCTGGGGTCTCTGCACCCCCCCCCACTGCCCCCTTCTCCTGCCCCCGTGCCCTCTGCAACCCCCTTCCATCGCCAACTTCAGTGCTCTCCTTCCTGCCGACGCTGCCGCCGGAGGGACAGATGGTGCCCTCCGAGACACACCTGCTTGGGTTTTATCTTGGCTCCCAACTTGCATTATTTCACCCGCCAGCCTGCTACGCACCGATGCCATCCTCACGCAGATCACGAGGGGTGTGTGTGTGTGTGTGTGTGTAAAAATTAATGCCCCCAACCCACCCAAGCCCAGTGCCACTCTCCCCCTTCTCCGCCACCCCCCCCCCACCCCCCCCGCCCCAGCTCCATCCACGGGCTAAGGTGACCTTTGCGATGGAAGCAGCTTCCCCTAAAGTCCCCGGCACGGCTTCCCCCGCTCTCCCCGCTGCCACCACCCGGCTCCAAGGTGTGGAAATCAGAGGAGTGCTGTGAAACCCTCCCTGCTCCCAGCCGGCGAATACACCCAGCCAGCTCCCCACTCGCTGTCATTCATTCCAGCTCAGTTATATATATTGTTCTGCCTCTTTCTCAGCTATAAACAGATTTAGTTGGATTTACTGCTTCCTTTTTTTGTTTGTTTTTTTTTGTTTTTTTTTTTAAATACCTGATGAGTATGGAGACCCCAACGTCCTCGCAGTTTGCATATACTCTGCTCCATGTCTCTTGAATAACCTTTTTCTCTGCGTCTGAAATCTCTTCACTTCTTTCCCATCTCTCAATCTCCATTTCTCCCTGGACTTTCTCCATGAAAACCAGCCGGCACGATCCTCCAGGAGGAGATAAAAGAGAGATGTGTGTGAGCGGGTATATCCTGCGAGAAGAGACAAGGTGTTTGCTCAGGGGCCGTGCGGGTGCTGGCGGCTCTGCCGACGTGTGGATGTCTCTGTGTGCGTGCGAGCGCGGCTGCCTCTCGGCGTGTTTATATATGTAATTTAAAAAAATATCCTGGAGGTATGATGCATGCGATTAGATTTCAGATCTCCTAGTGCTGTCCATGGCTGTAGTTAGCTTCAGCTCGGCTCGGATGTGTGCACTGACTGATGGGGAACTGCCTAAAAGTGAAATATTCAAAGGCATTGCAAGACCAGCCTCTTTACCAATGTGTGAACGTGAGCTCACTTTCTCCCTCTCTCCTCCTCTCTCCCACTCCTCCCTCCTTCTCTTTTTTTTTTTTTCTCCCTGAAAGGGAACGATGAGGGAGACGTTCTGGGCAACATCAGGATGGTGCTGGGGGGGTGGGTTAGGGCCGGAAGTTTTTTGCAGCCCTTGTAAACAGCTCAGAGGAAATTCAGAATCCAAAGTGCCGAGTTAAAGTTATCCCAACCGCTGGCTGTGCTGAGCTCTGCCTCGGCTCCCACCCCTCGCACTCCCTCATTTTGCAGGCGCTTGTGTTTAGAAGGACAGACCCTTGCCTGCCTCTGATTCTTGGGGAGCACAGAGAGCTGGGTGAGAAGGCACCCCCACCACGAGCCTCTCTGCCACCTGAAGGAGATCATACCCCATCCCACAGGGACTTTTGGAATAATGAGAATTTGCTCTCCTTTCTCCTTTCTGGCAGGACCCAATTGTAAAGGGATCCAGAGTTAAGGCACTCATAAAATACATATATTATTGTTCTGTGATTGCATCGCTCCTGGTGGTGTCTTGGCAGGGGCGAGGAGCACGGGAACACCTCCACACCAGGCTTCTCGTTGCCTTCGTGTGTGTGCTTTTGGGCTGTTTTTTACCCAAATGCCATTTCCAGCTCCCTGACAATCCAGCATATTGAAACTGCAGCACAGTCCATTTGCACAGAGAGAAGGAAAATACTACAGAGCCTTGTAATAACCGACAATCCCCCAGAGGGGGATCAGAGACAAGAGAAGATGCCTGGTGTGCACAGCCGCCTCCCGCACCCGCTGTGCACCATTGCAGGGCAGACAGACAGACGGACAGACAGGATGAGGGTGCAGCTCTGATACCCAGGCAGGCAGGGGCTGCGGGTGGCTGAGCTGAAGGTTTATTATTGCAGATCTTTTGAGGCAAAAATCTATTATTTCTCCTTAAAAGCAGTCTCAGTTAACAGCAGCCAGACTGGCGGTGTCAGCAAATTTGCTCTTGCAGATCTAATGAGAGCTGGCAGAGAAGACACTACCCATGAATCCCCCACTGTGGGTCTCCCACTGACTTTACACTGAGACAGACTGGGAGCCCCATGCATCCATGAACCCCTCAGTTCAGGGACACAAAACTTGGCTCACCTGGGAGCTGCCAAACTCACCCACACGCAAACACAACAGTGCAGCCATCCCTACCTGGCTGGAGGTCAATCATCATTGGGGTCACCAATAACACCACCACCACCTTCCAAATCTTCAGCTTTTTACCAGCCAGCTTAAAGTTTGGATTTACCTCCTGTCCTCCTGTGAGCCTGAACTCAGATATTAACTACAACGTCCCCAGGTAGCCACCATGCAGCAAAGAAACCCCTATGGACCCAAGATGACATGGCCAAGCTTATCATCCTCCCTTAGGTGTTGCACTTAGACCAGAGCAAAACTGCAATGCAGAGCTAGATCTTTCAGAAAGGGAAAAAACTCACATTCTGACAAGTATGAACGCTCAAGAGATAATCTGGGTAGAGCATGGTTAAGTTATTGCTCACCATGGGTTTAAAGAAAAGGATACTTCGAAGCTTTCATGCCTTGTATCTTAGTCAGTCCTGGGCTCAGAGCCTGGTACCTGGTTACATGGTGAGCCTGGATACAGCAAGGGCTTTGCCTTTCTGCACCAGGAGTTGAAGGGTTTTGGCCCAATAGTCTCCATTTAGAAATATTAGAATACTAGAAAATATTAGAAAAGTAAGTGAAAAGTGTCCCAGCCTTGCCAAGGTCTCTGCCTCCCTCTTTGTGGACAGCACATCTGGCCCTGGCAGAAGCTCAACCCCGTTCCCACGTGCCATCCTGCTCTGCAAACGGGAGACAGCAAGTAAAGCAGCGGTGATGCTCCGCAGCCTCAGAATCCCAAATGAACCCCAACAGCCTTGAATTTCTTCATCTCATCCCAGATGTGGGATGTGAATTGGGGCAGGAGCTCAGGTGCATGCTGTTCATGCCACCTCTATCCATGATTTGCACAACTATTGCTCTTGAGGGCTCAGGGTTAGGAGGTGCCTTGTTCCAGAAGAGAAAGAAGCTGCGTTGACACCATTGCTGCAGACTCCTGGCTGGTGATTGCACCTGCAGGCAGCATTGCCCTGAAACACCCTGAGAGCCTGTACAGCCCTGTAGTGAATTGGGTGACCCCCTGATTCCTTTGATATGAGCTGTGAGGAGGGAGGTGGCAGCCCTGGGGGCTGGAATGGCATTTGCTTACCCTGCCCAGCGCAAGCCATCCGGCTGCTGCCTGCATTCCCAGAGGAGAACTCAGCTCAGTGCCTGCTGCTGCAGCAAAGTAGCTCAGGGACAAAGGGCTTGGGGATGGGGACAGGTGACGTGGCAGAGATAGGATCAGCCTTGGTAATCCATATGAAAGAAATCACTCCATCTTTCTCAAATCCCAATTAATTTCTGTGCCCTGATCCCTCTCTCCTCTTCAGTTGAACATCACAAGATGCTGCTTTCCATCTCCTTCCCATGGCCCCATCCCTGTTGAACCTAAACCTGCTCTTTCTGCAGCTTCTGCGCAGCAGGGAGAGATCAAGTGCCTGTTGAAGCTGTTCTCTACTCACAGGGCCTCAGGGGGTGAGGATGGGTTTTCAGGCCCTATGAGCCTCTGCTCCTGGTGTGTTGTGTTCCTGTGGGGTTTGCACCCACCTGCTGACAACTTCTCCCACTCCTCCCGTGCCCTCCTACATTGCCTTTCCTCTTCCCTCTGCACTGGGTGCAATGAGAAATGTGCTTGGCTCCCAATCCTTGAGTGGGAGGGGAAGGCAAAAAAACCTGAGACTTCAGCTCCAAGGTGTGTGGGATGTGGATGATGGCAGATCCCCACCCTTGATGACTCCACTGCCTCTAAGGTGAAGGCAGAAACCCCAAATCCAGACCCTCTGGGCAGAGCCCACCTTCCCTCATGCGTGGGTACAGCCTTATTATTCGGTTGCTGGAGAAAAGTGGGTGAGCTCTTGTGTTCCCTGCAAAGCCAGCACCCCCAGTTCCAGCTCCCTGGGACCTTCTGACAAACACTCTTAGTTGAGGTCGCCCTGAGAAGAGAACTCACATTGTCCCTCAGGGAGTGCTTTGGGAAGGAGCTACAGGAGCTGCCCCAAACCCCAAGCCCTCAGTACAGGTGTGATGCTGGGAATCCAACGATGACCCCTTCTCCAGACCCTTGAGGCACTTGAGGCATTGACCTGGCCAGAACAGGAGCAGTCCTGGGATTTTCAGTGAAATAAGGCTGAAGGCACCACCAAAGGCAGCCAGAAGAGCAGCCCTGACTCTGCCCTGTTTCCCTCTGAGCTGGACAGAGTGGGAGGGGGAAGATGCTGACATGGCTTTTGCTCCCATCGAAGCGGCCAAGGGCCAGTGTGGGGCACACGTGTGCCAGGGTGGCTGTTCTTCCTTTGTTCTTCCCAACAGCCACCTCTCACCTCCTCCCGCAGCCGCTCGGGGCTGCTGTGCTATCTCACCCAGAGATGTTGGATTTGTCATTGCTGAAACGAAGCCACTGGTTTCCAGCCCAGGTCACCCAGCATTGCCCCCAGCGTGCAGTGCCTCTCTCTCCCCCTTCCTAATCCAGCCTTGCTGCCAACTGCAAAGTCCTGGCCTGAAAAGGAATAACAAGACTTTAGGAAATGGCTTTGCAGTGCTTCTCCAGCCAGGAGGGAAGGATTTAGCCTAAAGCCTGTACAAATGCTCTGTACTTATTGCAGGTTTCCATCCCCTGGCTTCTCTGATCCCAGGAGATTCATGCACAATGCTGATGCTCCAGCTCTGTGCCGGCAGTGCCTGTGGCCTGTGAGCTGTTGCTGCAGGAATGGGATAAAAGACAAAATGCCAGGGGGTGAAAAGGGGCTATAGCCCACAGGACAGATTCCACACCCTGCCTGCATCTCCAGGCTGGGCTGGTGAGCCCGTGCGGGATGTTGTGGGACCCTGATTTGATCGTGCAGCACTGCTGGCGTGCTCGGTTGCTAATTTACTCCTGAAGACCAGTGGCACCAAGCGATGGATTCTTCCAGCTCCGTGTTCTCAACGCAGCTGGGACGAGCTGAGCCAGGGAGGTGACAGTGCAGGCAGCTGCTGTCTGTCCCAAGCCCTGGGCAGCCCTGGGGAAGTGAAGCCCAGGCTGCTCATGGAGGGCAAAGCTGGGAGCAGACATTGCTCCTCTGATTGAAACCAGACCTCAGGCAGTGCTGCTGGAGCTGGTGGGGAAGCCTTTAAAGCAAACCAGCCCAGGCTTTCCTTCTGACAAGAAAATAGGGATCCTCTTGCTCTGAGGTCAAAGTCCAACAGATGTGGCTTTGAGCAGAGACTGAGATGCGGTGCCACCAAAGCAAACACCGCAGCAGGACCTTGCCCCAAAAGCACCCACCCTGCTCTTGCTCGGCTCTGGGAGGGGACCCCAGCCTCTGGGGTCACTTCAACATCCAGCCTGCCACCCCAACACATGGGAGCAGGATGACGTGGGATGAGCTTGGGGACCAGTACAGCAGCAGGGCTGGGGTGATGCCCAGGATAGAAGGACAGGATGAAAACACCTAGGCAAGATCTTTGGCAGCAGCAGGCAGAGGGGAGGCAGGTGGGTGAGAGGGGACAGTGCAGACTTCCTGTGACCTTCTCAAACCTTTTGTCAGCTTTCCATCTCCCTCCTCAAAAAATCCCTATCAGTCTACACAGTCTAAAAAAACCCAAGGATTAGAAAATGCAGGGAAACAAAAGGAAGTGGAGAGAGGCCCTTGGGAATGGATCTGGGTGCTGCCCCATGCTTGCAGGCAGGGCAGGGCAGGGCCAGAAGCTGCTGAGGCAGCCCTGGAGAGCGCTTCCCACCCAGACCAATCTGGTCCCAGCTTGGGAAGTTTTGTAGAAAACCCCAGTCCCACCCTGGGATTTGAGGAAACTGAAATCTTGTGATGCAACTGAGAGGGATGTAGCAAGAGATGCTTGCTCAGGTGACAGATCCAGCTCTCTGGGGCTGCACAAGCAAGGCATCAGCTGGCTGCTTCCTAGCATCCCTGGAGAGCCTCTGGTGTCACCATCTTCCCCCTCATCCTCCTGTATCCAGCTCTCCTGCCAGCAGGAACCGGCCGCTTCTCCGGGACCATGGCCCCTGTCACAGCCAGACCCTTCAGCTGTAAGTGAGAATGACAGGATTATTGGGAAACAAGTCAACACTTCCAAACACATTCTCTTTGCTGCTCTTTTCCTTCCTGAAGCCGGTCTGAACGTGGCAGGGGTTGCTCAGGAAAGCCAGCAAGCTAATATATTCATGTCATCTTGCATTTGGTGCCAGGACATGAAGTAAACACCATCAGGGACCTCGCTCCTGTTCAAAGACAAGCCCTGTTTCTTATTCCGATCACATTATCCGTGTTCCCCGTACAGCTCCATTGATTCATATCTTAAAAAGAAAAGCCTTCAAAACCCATCAAGTCTGCCTTGTTGTTCCAGGCCCTGCTCTCAAGGGCTGGGGCAAGAAGCATTAACTAATCTGCTCACATTACCTTGCCTTTGAACTGAGCATCTCTTGGCATCAATCAAGTGTGTTTGCAAGCGATACGCTCCCACGCAGGGCCAGTTTGGGCCACTAAGGTCACCCAGTGTCAAGTGAGCAGAGGGACAAGCACTTAGGCATTGCCCCCAGCACCCTCTGGCACCCAGGGAGCACCCAGGGCACGTGCCCATGGAGGCACAGTGGAGGGGACCAAGTTATGATCCTCTGATTGTGGAGGACCACACAGTTATAAAGAACCTCACGAAGGAGAAAGCTCCTGCAGCTGCTTCTTCTCAGGACCTCAGATGGCATCTGGGGTGTGAGAGTGGAGATCTTCCCATCGTCAGCCTGGCTGGGTCTCGGCGAGGGAAGAAAGCTTTGCAAGCAGCAACGTTGTCCCAGGGATTACGAAAGCCGTGCTGCCTATTGCCAGGGAAAAGAAGGTCCTTCCAGCCTCCTGGGCTCCAGCTCAGCCAGCAGCTGCCGTTTATTTGGCTTCAGTGATTTCATAGCATTCCAAAACATGTTCCTGGGAGCCCAGCGTGCTTCAGCACGGCTGGCCGGGACATCAGGCTCGGCCACCCCGTGAGCTCCCTGGTGCCTTGCGCAAGGCAGCTCCACACCCTCTGGCTTGACTTCCGCTTGGGAAGAGATTATTTACTCCTGTTTCCATCTGGCTGGAGGAGACACTTGGAATGTTTCTTCCACTGCTCTCCTGAAGGCTTCCCATCTCTCCAGTGCCAGCAGCAAGGCCAGATCTGTCCCCTCTGCCCTGCCTGACTCCCAAGTTCAGGGACGGGGACTGTTTACTGGATGGGTTTAGAGGGATTTAGTTTTACTGACATTTCAAGTGCTGCTCGTGACGGTTGTTTTTATGGTTTGGAGCACTTTGAGAGGACGTGTCCACCAAGAGGGATTAACTACAGTCATTCCAGACCCCATTCCAGGCTGGACTCGGATTTGGTTCTGGTTGCAAAATCCTTTTGCAAGAGGAAATTGTTTTCCAGTTGAGTTACAGGAATGCCCATCTTGGGGTTTTTCTCAGCTCTCCTGCAGCAGCCAGCATGTGTCCCATATGAGCCCTGTCTCAGCTGCAGGGCCAAACCAGAGCCAGGCTCCCTGCCCACTCCAGGGCTCCTCTCCGTGTCAGGCCCTTTATGCACCATTAAACCCTACGTGTGTGCATTCATGGGCACGCAGGTGCACACACACGGGCTGTCTTCTCCTCACCCTTTCTCTTACAGAGGTTTCTTCCCCATTTATTCTCTTTAACCTAAATCCACAAAGTCACTTGACTCCAGAAGATGTGTTTGGCATTGCAAAGGGCTGAGCTAGGACAAGGTGTGTGAAGGCACTTCACTGCCTGTGGATAAGGACTTCAAAGGCGAGGGAAAGGCTTCCTTGGTGAGACACTGAAAACTGGCACAGAGGTCTGGGGGGAGGCTGTGGGGCCAGAGCCGAGCCGTGGGGAGAGCTCTGCTTGTTGCTGAGTGAGGTGAGAACAGGGAGAAGGTGGCAAACCCATCCTGGGTGATGGGAGGATGCAGACAAGGTCTCAGGATCAGCTGGCTGAGACACGTCCATAGGGAATTACAGGCAAGTCTGAGCCTGTCAGATTACCGGAGCCAGGAATGGGGGGAGCGGGTTGAAGCAGATCTGGCAGGAGAAGGGATATGGGAGCCAGAGAGAAAGGGAGGAGTGGGGGAAAGGTAGGCAAAGAAGGGAGGGAGGCAATGGGAACAGGGGGAACAGTGGGGAGCACCCAGCCCTGGTGCACACAGGAAGAGGGGGAGCAGTGGGGAGCACCACACGCCAAAACCAATTAAGTTCTCAAGGGTTCACAAAGCAGCCGCTCGGCTTCTTCCCAACCGAAGGTCAGAGGAGAGCGTCCTCATTTGTTCCCTCTTAATTACATCTGATCCTGCACTAATTCCTCCTAAAACCAGCCCTGAGAGCCTTCAGGTGGCTGCTGGGGAGAGGTGCCCGCCAGTCGGGTTGCCAGGTGAGCCGGGCACAAGTGACAGTGCTGGGTCGAGTGGTGCCTCCAGGAGGGACGCGAGGGCCTGTCGGCGCTGCGTGGTGATGGAGGAAGCGCCATGTGCACCACCGTCCTGCTCCTCGGCACCCTGGTCATGATGCTGAGGCGCCGCTTCTTCAACAAAGTCGAACCGTACGTCCTCTCCCTTTCCCTTCCTATTCCCTCGGGGCCCCAGGGCTGGGGACTGGAGGGTGAGAGGTGGTCCTGGGGTTGAGGATCTCACTACTCAGCCTAAGACCCATCCTTGGAGATATTTGGTTTCCTTCTAGTTTCAGTCCTCTGGATGACACCAGCAGAGATATTCCCTTGTGCTGGGCAGAGTGGAGCCTTCTGCAATGTGCTCAGCAGGGCACCTCCTTGGCAGGTCAGTGACACTCAATAGCACCCAGCTGGCAAACCTTCATGTGGCATAAAATAACCTGGGCAGGTTCTGCTCTATCCCTGGGGCGCCGGGAGGTTGGATGAGGGCCTGGGTACAGAGGATGCCTGAGAGCATCATCTAAATATTGGCTCTCAGAAGAGCCAAGCAGCCACCACCCTGCAGCCGTGGCCCCGCTGTGCTACGCTCCGTGCCCATGCACACACTCGCACACATTCTGGCTCCGAGGATATGGCAGGGAGCAGATGGAAGGGACTTGCTGCAGTCCCACATCAAGGCAATGACAAAGTCACAACCAGAGCACCAGGTCAGCACTTGGTGCATCCCTGCTGTGCCGCGGGCACGGTGCCGATGTCTGCGGCTTCCACTGCCTGAAGGTCCCTGTGCCTTTTGGGAGTTTTGTTCCTGTTCAGCACTTGTTTGGCTTCAGCTTGGCACCAGTGGAGACACACTCACAGTGGGGCCAAGCATCACCCTGGTTTGCTGTGCTGTTGCCTCCTCCAATGCCAGGATCATCTGGAAGAGGTTTCTGCTGGAGACACACAAATCTATTTACTACCAGAGACTGGAGACATCTGAAAGTGGGAAGGTCAAATTGGCACTTAATGAGTCAATTAAGTCAGGAGAGGGAAAAGGAAGTCTCAAAGCAGGGAAGGCATCTCCCGGCCTGTGTGCCCCCAGCCCTCCCTGTGCTGCCTGCAGCACCAGCTGGATCAAAGACTCATTAAGTGCCTGTGCAAACATGCACTTGCTGTAGAGGTGGGGGCTGTCTCTGGGGAGGGTGGCAGAGCTGGCAGCCTGCAAGTCCATCCCTTGGGAATCTTCAGGGCGAGCGTGCAGCGCTGCCAACGCATGGCACAGGTATGTGGCTGGGGGCCAGGTTACCTGGAGCGATGACACAGGTGCTGGCAGTGTGCGGGGCAGATCCAGCTGCAGCACAAGCCCAGCCCATGGGAGACAGACTGAGCTGCCTGCAGAATGGCCAGGACAGAGGTGCAGGGTCAGATTTGCAGCTGGCTCAGCACCCTGTTAGATGCAAGCAAAGTGTGCAGCTGTGGGAGGTGTCAGGGCTGCAGGACTGGTTTGTGGCTCAGGCTCTGTGTCCTTGCTGTTAGGATCAAGCTGTGGGAAAGCACAAAGCCTTGCAGGATGGGGTAGGATGGAGTCTGGGGCAAAAAAAAGCTGGGGTTGGGAGGGACGTTGGGGCTGCTATGGTTATCTCCACTATGGCAGAATCAGCATCCTTTCCACCTCAGTTAAACCAGGTCCCTGCAGCCTCACCCTGAGGTCAGGCCTCACACCTGACTGCCCTCATCACCACCTTCATCATGATTGTGTGGTCGGAGCCGGCACAAGCAGCTTGAGGCTTGACTTAGCCCAAGGTCTCCCTGGCACTGCATGGGGCCCTGGAAGCACGAGGACGACTCACAGCTGGGAGAAGTTTCTTCCAAGCCTTATTGCAGCTTTCAGACAGGCACCGGTCTGGCTGCAAAGACACCAACCAATAGACAAACCATACGCTGCCAGATTAGTTCCTTTTGTGATTAATTCCTCTCACCATTAAAGACCAGTGGCTATTAACAGCTTTTCTACTTGCTCTGTTTTGGACATTCATCTACTCACCTTTCTCTGCACTGGCATAAATCAGAGCGATTCCAGTGACAGCTTTATACCAGGAGAGAATTTGTCTCCAACCTTTCGTATTTTGGAAAAGAGAAGTAGCAGAAGAAGAAGAAAGAAATGTTGCTGGCCAGAGACTGGGGATAAGTGGTACAGGTACCAAGGCAGAAGGACTGAGGCTTTGGATGGGCACAGTGGAGGGCAGGCAACACCTTTCAGACCACAAAGAGACCTGATGCTCCAGACCCCCAATCCGTTTTTGACCCAACTGAATTTTGGTGAGTTAGAGAATGAAGCTCAGGCTGGGCAGGCACCAGGATCCCATACAGCAATAATCACCAGGATGTTCCATATGTGTACTGGTCTGGATGACCCTTGCTTTAAAGACATCCATGAAAACCAGCACACAGGGAAGAAAAAGACAGGAGCCCAAGTGTTCCATGGGATAAAGCTGCCTCAGCACAGAAACGCCCCTCTGGCTCTGATGTCCCCGTGTGTGAAGCAGAGCGTGCGTACTGGGCAAAGGACACAAATGAACAGCACAGGCAAGATCAGATTATGTGAAATCCCCCGCTCACTTGACCTCCTTCACGTCCCATCTTCTATTTATATGCCTTGGGGCTGCCAGAGGCAGTGCAGGTTGTCCTTGGCCCACCCTCATGGAGCTGGGGGGCTCAGCTGTGGGTGTGTGGGGTCAAGGCTGGCCCTTGGAGCTGGTTGCCACCGTCTCCAAAGAAGAGGTTTGAAGGGTTTCCTCCTAATGGCCCAGCTGTGGGGTCTGCTGTTCCCCCTCGCTGGAGGTGATAAGCAAACTGAAATGCTAACTTGGACTAACCTCCTTGTCAAGGGGCACGAAGGTCAAGGGGTACTCCTTGGGCTTCCGTGCTCGGATTTCCTCAACAAGTGGTGATTTATTGTTTGGTTTATATGATATTTCATGAGAAGATCCTGGCCAGGGGCCAGGGCTGGCTACAAATGTCTGTTCTGTTTGTCTTTCTCATGTTATTCCCCTTCGGTCCCTTGCCAATGGGAGCTGCTCACCACCTGCTCTTGTGCAATATGTGGGTTCATGGAGCTGGAGATGCTGCTGGCTTGGGGCCCAGGGTTTGGTCTTGCTGCCAGCATAGCATGGGGGGGGGTGCAAGGCAGAAATCACCCAAAGGAGCACAGGAGAACCCAAAGGAGCGGGCTGGGAAGAGGCAGGTCTGTGTGGGGAGATATCCTCCATGGAGAACTCTTGGAGAGGGACAAGGTTGGGGGATTTGCGGGGTAGGACTGAACTGTGGCAAATCAAATGAGGTGCTTTGAGGAAGCAAAATGTGGATTTGCCTTTACTGCTGCTTTACTGCTGGACAAGAATCCCCTGGGCCCCAGAAGGGTTATTTTCCTAGGACTGGGAACCAGATCCATGGAGAGAAGGAACATTTGGTGCCTGCACCAACTTCTCCGACCATGAGGAAACCCTCGTCACACCATGCTGCAAGGCAAGAACAGACTCTCCGCACCTCAGACTGGAGAAAACAGAGCCCTTAGCTTGGTATCATCTGGATTTAACTTTCCAACTTAGTCCCCTCTGGGAGGCAGGACATGACCTCCTCATTTCCACCAGCCAGGCACGGCTGGCAGCCAGCGGCGGCGGCGCACGGCTGTGCATCTCCGGGCTGGAGCAATCAGCGCACAGCAGGCGTGCACAGACAAGTGTCAGCTGAATTTGTGTATGACTTTATATACATCAGCAAGGCCACAAACACAGCTCCAAAGTACTGCAGGCACAGCCGAGCCGATAAATAACCCCATAATTCACCAGCAAGAAAATACCCCCCACTTTTTCCACGAGAGAAATTCTTAGCACCTCTTTCCCTCTTGTATCTGTACAACAACCGAGCAGATCCGCTCTCTGCCTTGCTCTGTTTGAATCCAGTACCACAAGGGTCAATTCTGTGCCACTTTTGCGGAGTCATTATACTGTCGGTTATATAAATGTCTGGGCATGCACAAAAGGCAGTGCTGATACAGTGGCTCCAACACCAACTCTTTCCAACACCTGCTTTTCAGCTGGAGAGAAAGCCGAGCATAAGAACATCTCGAGAGCTGTCACACAGAAAGCTGCTGTCTTTCAAGCTGAATGGAGGTCTAAATAGCTCTCACATCTCCTTTAGAATCTCATTTCTAAATGCAATTAATACTGGCACACGCATAATGAGAGGCTGACGAGTGAATACAGACGCTGGCAATAAAGAAGCCAGCCCCAAGTGCTATGTAAATATTACAAATCCTCACTAGGAACTGACCTGGGAAGAGAGCTTTCTGATGATTGAACCCAAGTGACAATACGACTGGGTTCTTACATCTGTCACAATACTACCTGCCGAAACATAATGAGCTACGCTAAAAGAACCAGCTCTTGCTGCTCTTCAATGCAGATAAAATGTCTATTTGTAGAATGTAATTAATCTCTTCTTCAAAATCAGGAACCTTAGTGTCCTTGGTAACAACATGCCAGTGACTCAGAGAGCGTCTCCGGCTGTTTCTTCTGATTTTTAAGAGTGTTATTGAAAGTGACCCCAAATTCTAGCATTGAAAAGGAGCTGTGCTTCAGAAGTAGAAAAGCCAGCTGGGTATCTGGAGGTAGGGATGTTTTTTACCCATCTCTCTGGTCTCTTTGGCAGCTTAAGGAGGTTCCTGGACTTGTTTCAGCCATGTTTCCTAGGATGAGATGAGCTCTGTCCCAAGATCTGGCCCCCAACCCATAGAGCACAAATTCTCTTTTATCATCAGATGTAGCCACGCAGGGAATAACACTGAAAGCCGAGCAAGGATGAGAATCACAGGATGAAGCTGCTCTCTCATTTACCTGGTTTGTACAGACAATAAGTGCTGTGTGACCATGCTGTGTGTGTGTGTCCAGGCTCACACACGTGTGGCTGCTCCCCCAGATGGCTTCCAGGCCTGCTGGCTTATTTCAGCCAAGTTTGGCAGGGGATAGAGGTTCAAAGACATCTGGTCCTGTCCAGGTAGAGAAGATGCAAAGCCATGAGCACTGACGTGGCAGAGGGATGCAGGGAAGTGTTCCTGGCAGAGCACCCTGGTCCCTTTGAGGGTTGGACTTGGGCATCGCTTGCTCCTCCAGCCACCCTGCTCCGAGCTGGCTCAGATGGGTGCTGAAAAGTGCTGGGCAACCCAAAAGCACCCAGGGGCCATATCTGCTTTCTATGAATTTCAGTGGGAAGCAGCCACTGCTGCGTGTTGTTCCCTGACCCAGTTCCAAAGCCCAGGGGAAGGATGGGCTGTGATAAAGGGACAGCTGGTTGGAGAGAGTGGCTGATGGAGGACTTTCATGATTTATTTATTTCCTCACAAAAAAAAAAAGAAAGAAAGAAAATGTCAGATAAAATCAGCATTTTCCAGGCTAAACTGTGCCACAGCAATTCCTCTGGGACTTGAGCTGAGGTACTTGGTCTCCCTGAAAGGGACATTCACCCCTGCCTGTGGGTGAAAGGAGGTTTTCGTTGTCACTGAGGGCTCAGCTCTTTCGATGCAAAGCTGCCCTTTCTTGCAGAAGGTTAACACCTTTTCTTTAAAAAGCCAAGTTAGTCCAGAGGCTCTGCTCCTGCCGAGGGTAAGGTTTCAGAGCACTTCGCCTGCAGGCTGCCTGGGGGCTGCAATCAGTGCTGCTGCCCACAGCTCACCCATCTTCTCCATCCCCAGGCACCCCGAGGGAGAGGAAGAGACCAGGAGAGACGCCGGCTCTGACTCTCGCGTCACGTAACACTGCTTTGGAGTAAAAGCCAGGTGGGATGTAGCAGTTATCTGGGGTAGATGTAGCTTTGGGGAGACTGCAAAAAAAAGTGCTAGCTTGGGTTAAAAAGCCTTGCCTTTCTGTCGTGCTCACAGACCCTTCAGGCATTTTAATGATGGTTTCTTCCTGTTTCACACAGGATTTATAGGTCTCTCTGCCTACTGGTGAGGCTGGAAAGGCTCTAGAAAAGTGGCTTGCTCTGGGAAAAGGAAGTTAGAGCCCTGAAACAGCCAGATTGGATGGGAAAAGCCCTTATTTCCATCACTTTCAATAGCAGCTCGGTTCCCAGGTGAGGGTGCATCCAACCCTTCCTCTGTGGCCTCCTGGCTGGATGCCAAGAGCATCTCGTAGGGATAGAACCGGTTACGATCCGGCAAGGGTGGGCATGGGGTGCACGTGTCGTGGGGATTCAGGACTGATGTGTCTTTGTGCCCTGCACAGTGACCCCAGGAAGTGAGAGCTGTTCCAGGCCGTCCATCTGTGGCTCCCAGCAAAGGTAGGGCAACTCACAGTGCCTTGGGAGGAAACCTTTGGTGTCAATGGGTGAGAGGACCTGGTCTGGGGCACATGGATGGTTGGATTTGATGATCTTAGATGTCTTTTCCATCCTTAATGATTCCATGTGTACAGGGTTTGGGGGCTGAGATTGAGGCCAGATCTGTCTTCCCTAATCCCCCATCCTACAAGGCACTGCTGAATGTCCACAGGCAGCTCAGAGACTCAGCCTGCCTTGCCTTCCCATCAGCAGATCCCTCAAAACTCATAACCTTGTCTCTCCCAGCTCTCAGCAAATGATTAACCATGACCCCTTCTCCTCCTGCAGCTCTCCTGTGCCCTGCAGCTGGCACCCAGCGCATCCCAGCCTCTGCGCGTGCTGAAACCCGCAACACCAACCCGCACGCCGACGAACCCACATCACCCCAGCTTCCCTCCTGCAGCTCGGGGGGCATCAGGCAGCAGGTTAAATGCTGGTGCAGACAAGAAATTTGCCTTGTAAGGCTGAGCCATGGCAGTGACTGGTAGCCCCATGGCAATGCCCTCTGCAAGCCACAACGCAGCCTGCGGGCTGGGGGCGATCAGGCATCCTGCTCCCAGTGGTGGGGTTCACACACACTCCACAGCTTTCCCATCGATACAAATATGTTAATAAAAGATCAGTTCACAGACACAGCTTGCTATAGATGACAGCATAAGAGGCGCATCTGTTTCCACTAAGCACCAGTCTCGTGCTGGGTTTATTTGGTCCATTTGCGGCAGGGAAGAATTGCTTTTGGCATTCAGAGATGTCTCGTGTCTGGGAGAAGTGTGTGTGTGTGGGAGATACATTTTTGGTTCTATTTAGGTACAAAAATTTGGTTTTAGAATAAAGAAAAATAGTCCAGTTTTGTTTGCTGCCAAACTGAAGCAGACGATTTCTTGTGCAAGCCTTCGTTTGTTTGAGAACTCTGTGTCCTGTTGGAAAAATAAATGATCTGATGGGAAAAGTCTATCAGCATGTATTGATCAGTCATCGGTGGACTTGGAAACATCAGCTTCACCCTAACTGAAACAGCAGCTCCCAAAGGTTTTGCCAATACTTGTGAGGCAGAAGGAGACAGGTCTTTGTTTTCTTGGTGAGTGAAGAAGTAGCTAAAAGTAAGATCTTTTCTGTGGGCACAGTGATGCCAACCTCACCATGGCTGGCATGAATTTTCAGTGTCAAATATACCCTTTTTGCACCCAGAATAGGCTGTTTGCTCCTTTCTGGTGCTGGTGGCCATAAGCAGGATGCAGTAAGGGGGAAGGAGAGCAGTAAAGAAGAAGCCTGGGATGTGGCTCCTGCCTGGGATTGTCCTGGCTGCTGGCAGCAATATCTTCCCAACCTGGGGCTGTAGGGTCACATCCCCACCATCAAGGTAAAGACAGACGCACAACAAGGGCTCTCAGCAGCTTGGTTCTTCCTAGTGATAATTGCACAAATGCCTACAGAGTTTTCCTAATAGATTTCCCCCCCTTGGAGCTTTTTAATTAAGCCTTTACAACCTCGACTCACTTTACACACTTTTTTTCCCTCTTTTTGGTAAAGAATTATTACAATCAGAAAGAATAAAACTGCTGTTTTACCTGAGCTGCTTTCATTTTGTAAGATTGAGAGTCAATAATGCCAGGAAAGCAGGGTCAGGGGATGGATACAATGCACATGCACGAAGGCAGCACAGAAGAGAAAAGAACTTATCAGGATCAAAGCCTCAAAAGCAGAATCATTTCCTCAGATGATATAAATCAGCTGGAACCCCCTGACATGTTGGTATTGCTGTAGCATGGCTTTTATATATTGACCTAAGGGAAAATAAAGGTTGGGGGCTTATGCAGTGGAGGCATCAGGACTGAGGCTGTTCAGCTCTGGATGGGCAGTGATGAGCAACAAGGATGATCAGCATTCAGGCAAGGTTGGAAACAGGTTGGAGAGGACCCTAAGACAGACGTGTATATGCTGGACCTGTGACAGCCTCAAAGACTGGGAGCAGAGCCCAGTGCAACCCACTAAGGGTAGCCAACTGGAGCCCCAGTTTGCAGCGTTAGCCCAGGCAGAGTCATCCTGGGCTTAGGGAAAATCCAGATTTCAGTGTGGACCTTACCATCAGTAACTTTGACCTTTTCCCCCATCTGGATTAGCACAAAAAAACAAACCCAGAAAGGACAACGTGGGGCCAGCTGGAGATGGTGCCTGCAAATGTCACAGTGCTGCCGGGAACAAGGTCACTGCATTGCAGACCTGGGTGTGCAAACATCGCTCGCGAAATCGCCTGCACGGGGGCGTTGTAGATTTGGGGGGATAAAGATTTCCTGAGCCACAGAAAGGCCAGATCTCTGCCTGGGGACCTCTGAGAGGGTGGATTTCATGAGAAATGTTCTTTATTTACTCAATCAACCGCAGCCAGCAACTGAGCTAAGAGCGGGTGAGTCTGCCTTTAGCGAGTGGCTGCAGAGGGCTGCTGGCCGCGGTGAGGTGTTTGCTGTCTGCAGAGAGATTTGTGATGGTCTCGAAAGGCCTTTGGTGGGTGGGAGTGGGAATTCGCTTAACCTCATTAACTGCAGCCTCTATGCTGGCCAAAACCATCCTCTGCTGTATGAGAAACACAAAATTGGTAGTGACAGCCCTCATGGGCCACGTGTGATATCACCGGCGGTTCTCCAAGGGATAGGATGGTGATGGTCTTAGGGCTGGGAAACTGAAGGACATGGTTCCACTTTGTGGTCCTATGGTCATGTTCCTGCTGAGGAGATGCCATTTGTTTGAGAAGGAAGAAAGGATTGAGATATCTCTGCTCTTCTTTTTTCCATCTTCGTTCCCATTAAAGTACACTTTGGGAAAAAACAAAAGGGAAATGAAATGGTGAGTGGGCTACACACAGCTGGGGGCTGTGGAGGTGGTGTGGGACCAGCAGTCAGTCACACATAGCCTGGAGGAAGGGGCGAAGCTGTGGGGCCTTGCTGGGCCTGAATCCCCAGGGTTTATCTGACTGTCTGTTTTCATCATTTCTCTGTGAGAAGGGACCACACAAGAGCAGAAAGTCCTGGAAATCTGTGAGGGAGACTGTTCCCAGCAACCTCCCCTCCACCGTCGCCCCTGTATACAATTGGCTATGGAGGACGTGTGGCTCTGTATAGGCTCCAACTTGAAGAGATAACGTCTCGTGACTGAATTTCTAATCACAGCCAGTGAGTGCACTTTCCCAGCTCTGAGCCTCTTGTCTCAGTTGTGCACGGTCACTCTGATGGACCAAGTGGACCAGGACTGGGGTCACCTCATCTTGACTGGCCTGTCTGGTCCATCCTCTCCCTTTCAGACACTGCTGTCTCTCTTACACTCCCACTTCTAAGGCATCCTAAAGGCTGTTTGTGCCCTATAACATTTCCTTTTCTGAAAAAAGAAACAAAAAACCAACCAAAAACCTACAGTAGAACCAGAGGGAGGAAATTACTTCAAGTTTCTTAACTATCTCATGGAACAAAAATGTTTCTTGAGGCTGTTCAGGGAAAGAGAGGGTCAAATGTCCCTCATTAACGTTGATTTACTGAGAGGGCTGGAAAGTGGAAGAGGGAGACAGTCCAGCTGCCTGTCTCATTACACAAGGATCCTGGTCTGGGATCCGGGCTGGGAGGTAAGCGTTGGTCCTCCCAGTATGAGACTGAGGTGGTGGGTTTACCAGCAGAAGGTACCACAGGGTGTGGGCTGCTGTGCACCCACGCTGGGCTGGCCACCCTAGGGCAGACCTGACTGGCACTAACACGGCAGAGCCCTCTCAGCTCTTAGGAGCAGTTTGGAAAATTGGTGACTTTCTGAAGAAAAGAGCAGGAGTTGAGCACTCTACAGGGAGCCTGGTGCTGGGTCGGGGCAATTTCCCTGTGCCAACCTCAGCCTGTGCTGCTGTTCACTGGGCAGCCTCCAGCTGAAACCTGGTGGAGAGGAAAGGGAGAAGGATGTCCCAGATTTGAGGGTGTAAGTCAGCAGGGTTCCTCTCCAGAGAGAGCTCAATTACATTGATTTACACTTGCTGTGGATTTGGTCCATTCAACCCAATTAAAACTCCAGAGGAAGTACAGAGAGGCAGGATGTAATTACCCGCTCTGGAATCCCAGTTCAGAACAGGAGGCAGAGCTCTCTGGATCAAATTAATCCCTGGTGTAACTCTGCCGAAGTTACACCAGGGCTATAATTGGCCTGAAACATTTTAACTATCTCATTTAATGTTATTCATGCTCTGCTGGAGATGAGAATGTTTATCCTAAATGAGAGACTCTAATGCTCCGTAGCAAAAATAGAGTGTGAGGCTTAATGCGGTTTCTCATTTATGAGGATGCTGGGGAGGCCAGATTGTCATGGAAGATGCAGCAGATCTGGACTCCCCAAATCTTTAACCATTTCCATGGTTCCTGAGTTACCTGGTTTTCCCATTGTCCTTCCTCCACTGTGTCCACCCTCCGCATTCCCAGGCTGCTTTTCCATCTCTTGAAGATGCTGGAGACTTGCACCCCAGCCTCAGCCAGGGACAGAGGTAAGAGGAGATGTAAAGTGACAGAAGAAGGAATGGAAAGCACTGAGAGAGACCTTTCAAAATTAAATCTCCTATAAATCAGCATAAGAGAGACCTCCCAGCAACAGTCTTGCCTGCCTGGTGATGCTAAAAGAGGGGATTTCTACTGATGAGAGCTGGCTCTGTAGTCTTTCTCTGAGCCACTCCAGGGCAGCAGCCCCCCAGGCTCCTGCAAAAGGAGCAAGATCAGTGCTGCAGGTAGCTCAGCAAGCACACGGAGCTCCATGGCCCCCATTGCTGGCTGGACACCCCCGTGGAGGTTGTTTTCAGCCACCAGCACTGGGTTATTCACCAGGATGTTCCCATAGTCATTTGAGCTGCCATCAAAGAGGAGGTCCAAGCACGCTCCCCACAGTGGGAGGCAACAAGGCACTGCCACCCTCTCCATAGGGAATGTATCTCAGGGGAACCACGCTCCATCTCGTTTCCCTTCCCATGGCAATGCCATCAGCCAGCCCAAGCACGCATCCTACCACTTGGAAAGCAAAGCCTGTGGGTTACATTCCTCCCTGCCACAACTGTACTCTGGCTGGTGACAACCTGCCAGAGATGAAATTTGGCCTGGAAGCTCACCGTGTACCCTGAATCAACCCTGAGCCTGCCCTGGCAGGTACCATTCACTGCAGGCTTTGCAACAGCATTAGAGGGCTTTCAGAGGACTGTGATGTTCTCTCATTAAAGAAGACCTCCGCTCCCTAGGCTGTTTTTAAGCCAGGCCCCTGATTTTCCCCTGCTCCCTTGCCAGTGGAAACCACAGGGAAAATGAATTTTAATGCCCTGTAGCTTAGTAGAGGCTCGAGCGTTACGATTCATTCTGGCTCCTCTCTGTTCCTCAGAGGATATTAGATCCTTCTCTTGATACTTCCTCACTCTTTGTAGATGTTACCCTAGGTTTAATTTCCAGGACTTCCAGACTGTTTTTAACAATGCTGAGCTTTCAAGTTGCTTCCTTCAAACTTTCTCCAGCCATTCCTTCCCAGAGCCTAAATAGCTTTGATTATTCCCAGATGTTTCTAGTTTGCTAATCCCAGAGCAGTATTGTGTAATGGCTTGGAAAGAGGACTGGTAGCAGGCACCCTGGGTTCTCTTTCCTGGTTCACCAAATTACTTCCCCCGCAGAACATCTATGGGATTTAACCTACAGAATCAATACCATTAGCAGCACGTTACCTTGCTATAGAGAACAGGACTAGAGGTGGCTGAAATCCTCTTGCTGATAAATATCACCCTCTGAAAGCCTGGGTCATTTTTCTCCACCCAGCCCCTCCTTATCGTCTCTGCTGAGATTTCTAAGCAGGATGATGTCAGCAGGGTGAGGAAGGTGATTCTCTCCCTTTACTCTCCCCCTTTACCCCCACCTGAAGTATTGTGTGCAGTTCTGGAATTCCCCAACACAAGAAGGCTATGGAGCTATTGGAATGCGTCCAGAGGAGGCTACAAAGATGATGAAAGTGTTGGAGCTCCCCTGCTATGAGGACAGGCTGAGAGAGTTGGGGTTGTTCAGCTTGGAGAAGTCTCTGGGGAGACCTCATAGAGGCCTTCCAGTACTGAAAGGGCCTCCACGAAAGCTGGGGGGAGACTTTTTACAAGGGCCTATAGTGATAGGATGAGGGGGAACAGCTTTAAACTGGAAAGGGGAAGATTTAGATTAGATTCTTCACGATGAGGGTGGTGAGTCACTGGCACAGGTTGCCCAGGGAGGATGTAGATGCTCCATCCTTGGAGGTGTTCAAGGCGAGGTTGGATGGGGCTTTGAGCAGCCTGATCCAGTGGGAGATGTCCCTGCCCATGGCAGTGGGGTGGAACTGGATGGGCTTTAAGGTCCCTTCCAACCCAAACCACTCTGATTCTATGATGTGTTGGGGCAACAAGCCCTCAGAGAAGCCTTTGAGCAGGCATCACCAAGGCTGCCAGGCAGCACCTAATGAAAAAGACTTTTTTCACCTCCAGGCCAGGCCAGATTCCATCTCTACCCGCCAGCCGCCCAACCAACACCACAAAAGCAGCTCTACTTTGGCCAAGTTTTCCTTGGCCTAAGAGGATGCGTGCATGTATCCTGATGGGCCAAAATATAGGGAGTCAAGGGTTTTGCACAACTGGCGGAGCTCCTAGCAAACCTCTGTGGCCCTCCTGACTCCGGCAGTCCTGCTGCCCTCATGCTTATGCACATTGATAAACACACATTAAAAACATTGTCATTCCCACTAGCAGAAAGCCAGGGTGTAGCCGAGCTGGCAGGAGACGTCGTTCCTCTCAACCATCCATCAGTTTTCTTGAATTGACTGCAAATACCCCAGATTTCTTGGTGCCTCAACCCACCCTGCCGGATCCTTCCACTTCGGTTTCTCAGCCCATTGCTCAGCTCCACGAAGCCCAGGGTCATCTTGGCCATTACGTAGCGTCTCCCTCCCTCCCGGAGGACCACGCCTGGGTAGGGCAAGGAACAACAACACAGAAGGAGAAAAACAAGATACAAAAAGGACAAAAAGCCTAAAAAGAGGATATTTTTTTAGCAGAGAGCTAAGCTGAGGGACAAACCAACCTGCCCTGGCATGTTCCCAGAGGTGAGAAGCAATCCAGCGGCACTGAGGCCTTGTACAGTCAAAGTGGCCGGTGGCATGAAGACCCTATCCCAAGGCAAATGCCCATAGCTCTGCCTGGAACATGGGGCATCTCCAGCACCCAGCCCCAACACAGCAGGGTGCAGCACAGGGCCGAGCAGACGTTCCTCAGGCCAGCTCTGCCTGAGCTGGTCAGAGCAGGGCTGCACCCAGAGGTGCTCAGGAGAGCAGGGAGGTTGAGGGAGGAGGACCAGAAAGCCAAGTTGTGAGTGAAGAGTGTCAGTACTTGGAAAGTGCAACCAATTTGCTTTTAGCACAGTTCATGCC
Source organism: Dromococcyx pavoninus (assembly GCA_033558185.1). Lineage (NCBI taxonomy): Eukaryota > Metazoa > Chordata > Aves > Cuculiformes > Neomorphidae > Dromococcyx > Dromococcyx pavoninus. Next base: position 89,616 of record JAUMJL010000695.1, read on the forward strand.
TCTCCAACAGTGCCTAGAATAACAAATTCCTTCCATCCTCTGAGGCTGAATGCTGGAGGAAGCTGCTGAGAAACTTAATTGATTAGCTGGATGCGTGCACAGAAAAAAATTGCCCAGCGTCAAGGAAGTCATTGTCTTGTCAGTTAATGCAGATGCTGGTGGGAGATTAGAGAGACCAGCTGCAGTTTTTTTTATCACACAACCCCTTCTTTTAGACTGGGAACAAGGCAAGGTCTGTTTGGATGGGGCGACCCATTCTGCAGTGGCGTCGAGAGGCTGGAGCGTTAGGGCTGTGTCCAGGCTGTGCTCACCACCCACCCTGGCCTCGCTGGGCAGGTGTGGCCTGATCCTCAATCTTGGAAATTTCATCCAGTGAAGGACAAGGAGGACGGCGTTGGGCTGCCTGTACTTCTCACCCAAAATCTCCAGCCCTAAAGTTTCTATCAGCCCTTGAGTAGCTAGAGGAGGAGATGCCCTGAGAGCAACTCCAGCATCCAGCATGCAGAGGATGGACCTGAGCATGCTGGAGGAGCTGAGTTTCCAGATGCCTCACAGCATCCTCCCAAAAAGGTACCCAGCTTTCCTAGCCTCTTGTCTAGACTTTCTGCTTTGCTTTCAGCATCTCTAGCGCTGCCCTGCCTGCCAGAGGGTCACAACCTGTGACTCTGTCACCACACAGGACTGCTTTCCCTGTTCAGCAAAAGAAAACAAGAAGCCAAAGGCCTGCAAGGGGCTGTGAACTTGCCTGTCATATTTTCTGACAGTACCAAAACCTTTTGCTGCTTGTGTTTTTCCCTAACTGTCACCGCTCATCACACCCCTTGTTTAAATCTCTGATCCTGAAAGCTTTCCTGAGCCCTCTGCAAAACAAATGGAGAGAGCGTGGTCTGTTATCCAAGAAGATTGGACACCATCGCAAAAATAATGAGGCTGACAATGCCAGAGCTCCTCACATCAGGTACAGCAGAGCCAAGTGTGCTTGCCTGTGCTGTGAGGCTGCCAGAGGTGGGAGGCAGGCAGCCTGCTCACCCCCAGCTTTCTCCGCTCCCTCAAACTGCTGAGCTCCTGCTTTTGGGCTCAGAGGAGGATGGAAGGGAAAGGAAAGGGCTCTGCTCTTCTGTTTGCTCTCTGCTGAGCAGTGCTGTTCTCCTGCCCCCCATTTCCCCTATTGCTACTATTTGCTATTTGACCTGAGCAGCCCAGAGGAATTTTAGTCACGGTGCATTCCTAGCACAGCATCTGTTTTCTAGAGCAAAATGGGAACAGCTGCCAAGAAACAAATCTTCCCCTGATGCCTGGCACTTCTCATGGGTGGAACGAAGCTTCTTGAAACCCCAGAGGAAAAAACACCAGAGCTCAGCTGCAGCAAAACCCATCCCACTCCAGCCCGTCCCTTCCAGGGATTTTTGCAGTGCGAGGGGGCTCAGCTTGAGACTAATTATTATCATGATAGAATCCATACGGTACCGCTTTGAAAGCTTTGAGTGCAAGAGGAGCTAAAGAGAGATTTCTTCATCAAGCTAAAGGCAGAGTGCTGTGGCAAAGAGAGCACTCTGGCTGACCCCTCTAGCCCCAGCATCCAAGTCCAACAGTGCCCAGTGTCCTCTTACCTTTGCAGGCCTGCTGTGCCTATTGTAACCAGGCAGGATAAAGTCAGGTAGGTGGTGCCGATATTGGAGATGCTGAGTTCACACATGGCTTGCTGTGAAAGAGCTTTTGAGGTTTGTCAGGGCTAAGCGAGGTTTGGCCAGAAGAGATGTGAGAAAGCCTGGTGCTGGCAGAGTCAGACTAGCTGGGAGGGGTACACATGGGGGTTGTATGGGCTGAGCTGGCTCTCAGATTTCAGGTGGAGGCGTCTTTGTCCATGGGATTGCTGCATGCTTGAATAGCAGAGCTGACAGGTTTTCATAACCCCTTTTCCCACAAAGGTTAATATCTCCCCCAGGTATTAACCAAATGTGGGACAGAGCCTGCAACAGTGTCTCTGCCATGCCATGCCTTGCTGTGGCTCAGCAGGGTTTTCAATGGAGGCTAAAGACTGATGTGCAGAGTCTCTGGTCGCTGGGAGGAGTAAAGAGCAGAGCAGCTCAGGTAGCTGATGCAGTCAGACAGAGCTCCAGCAATCCTTTGGGAGCAGCAGCATTACTTGGGAGAAGGGAGGTGATAAAAGACAGACAGAAGAGAACAGAGGAAAGAGTCTCCTCATACCCCTGGGACCAGCCCGGACACACGAGCAGCCTCAGAGCACAATGTTTCTCGGCCATTCCAGCTGAAGGAACAGCACTTGCTCTGTGTTTGCTCTCATCTTGAATGTGATCGATAGAAGAAGGTCAGAAATTTGGTAATGTGGTTTCTTGGTCTTATACCAGTTGGCACCTGCTTTTAACTGGTAACCAGGTGCCACCCTCAGTCATGATGCAGAACGCAGCCTTCAAACAATATCAAGGCAATGTGATTTTATTGTTCACCCTGACTGAGACTGAAGTTTATCTCACAATCACCCATTGCAGTTAGTGCTCAGCAGTTGTGGTCTGACAGCAAAGGGGAGGTTCAGCTACATCTTCTGGGTGCATCATTTCATCAGGATATGCTGGAACAAGCTCAGTCAGCAGCAGAATCAGCCAGTAACTCATGCCATCTCAGTGGTTCACTCAAGTAGAGGCACTGTTTTGCTGCCCGTGAAGCACATAAAGTTCACAGCTAGGACAGATGTAGCACTGATTTGCTAAAGCCTAAGGCAGTGACACCAGGTTAACCCCAATTAAGATGCATTTAGGTTTTCTGTGAAGGTAACATGAAGGTCACATTGCAACACTCATCACATCCTTGGTTACTGAGAGTCCTGGGAGATTGCTGTGAACACTGCAGAGAAACTACAGCTACTGACTGCAGGCAAGTCACGACAGCAATGTGTAAGTTGAAGATGGCAGAAAAGTCTGATCCTTGACAAAGTAAGAGTTCACTTGAGATCCAGGCTTTCAGGCCAGGTTTACATAGGAAGTCAGCCTCAACAGGACTAGACTGCAGTGTCTCCTTCCATTTCTTGGCTAGACCAGGCCGTTCTGTTACAACAATACAAGCAAAGTCCACTGTCACAAACACCATCTGCTGAAGAGGAGGAAGGTTTCACGCTGTGTCAGTCTCTTTTATCTCAGTGTAGGTTCTGCAAAGGAGCTGGCTGAAGTTGGAAAAAGCAAAGGAGACCCCAGCAACAGCTCTCCCTGGTGCTGTCCGTGGGCAGTTACTGATTTAACTAGAGCAGGACTCCATAGAGGTAGCACAGCACATAAGCAGGCAAGTCCTTTGCATCAGACTTCAGGCTTTGGTTGAAAGAAATATTGAGGTTTTTCCTCACCAAACTGCATGAAGCTCCAGGCAACAGAAACAGCCTCATTCAAGAGCTAAACTAGTCCAGCCACGCTTGGTCTTACTGCTTTGAATCGGGCCATTCCATCAAGAGAAGCAACAACAGCGAGGCCGGGACTGGCTGTTTGAGGAACTGCTGCATACATCTTCCCTTCTGTATCTGCACAGATGTACAGCCACACATAAGTCAACGGCAGCAAGATCAGCTTCTTAAACCACCCAACAGGTATTACAGCATCTCTGCAAACCTTGCTTCTCTGCAAATCCTCAGATCACAACTCAGAACCATCGCCTGACTGAACAGCTGAAGCAGGAACATGATTCTAGGGAGTGTAGAGCAAATACAGCAGATCAGAGCACATTTCCACAGCAATACAGGTTGCACACAGCGGCCAAACCAACTCGCAGAAGAGACATCTCACAGAAGAAAGCAGCTTCCCAGCTATGGATGCTGAGGTGACGTATACGCCACAGCTCGGAGCCAAGCAGGACTGGGCCAGAGGGAGACTGGGGCAAACACAAGACTAGGCAGGAGCACAAGCCCTTTCCCTGGTTAGGCAGGAGCAGAGCAGGTGGGACTGGGCAGAAACAAGCCCTGATGAGGGGCTAGTGATCAGCTGAGACCCCAGGCAGGTTGGTGGGAAGCACAGTTCTCCTCTGCTCCCCAGGGACCTTGTTCTCATACGTCCTCATGGCTGCACCCTCATGTTTCCAAACCAAAGTCTTCCCCAAGCTGAGAAGGATGCCTTCCTTCCCCTGAGATTCCACACAGATGATGGTCCTGCTCCAGGGCAGATGCTCCTGGGCTCAGGATATAGGACCCAGAATGTCAGAACTGTATGAAGGCTGGAGAGCTGCCACTGATCTCCACCAGCCTGCAATACCCAGGGCTTCAGACCAAGTCTCTGTCAGCCTGGAGCCAAACCAGGATACAGCTCCAGCTCTTCATCAATAAAAAAGCTGAATTAGTTAAAGTCATTTTGCCAGCTGTGTACTTACACAGGAATTATGTAGTGTTTATGCAGTGGTAATGAACCAGGTGCTGGCAGTGCTGTGGAGGCAGATGAGGAAGGAGGAGCAGTGGACCAGAAACTGTGAGTCCCCATCTTCTGAGGGGTGCTCAAGGGAAAGAGGGGCTTCTGATTCCTGCCCTGCTCACCCACAGGCAAGGTACCCCAGCAGTCAGCCAGCCCTTGCAAACCTTGCTCCTTTGAGCTCCCTGGCTCCTGCTGAGCTTTGACCACCATGAAACGTAGGTCTGGGAAAGAAAAACAGTCAGGAGCACTCACAGCCACTGACTCCTAGCATAGATGCCCCGGTCATGAACTGAGATCCTACAGCAGGAGGTGCTGGCCAAACACAGACATCAAAGGCGGCACCTGTGCCAAACTGCAGCCTCTTGGAGGAAGATGTTAGGAAAGCAATTATGAATTTGGAGCCTTCCAAAGCGTGTTGGCAGCTGGATCCTCTGGATGAATAAAACCCTGCCAAATATAAAGATCTGTTTCTGCGAAGCTGAAACAGCAAACTTGTTTGTCTTTCCTCCTTCCCCTCCCAACCATGTTGTTGTTTTAAACATTTACAGAGACCTTTATACTGTTTAAATAATGATTTGGGAGAAAGGGGGGATTGTTTTCCCTCTTTTGCCAGCTGCTCCAAGTCAGCAGCACTTCACACGCGACTTCTGGTAAATCAGGTGCTGTGGTTTGAGACAGTACCACCCACGCTGTCCTCATCACCCCTGTCTCAGTTTGCCTGCCCCACAGCTGTTCTGGCAGAAGAAACATCCATACACCCCCCCATAGCCTCAGCCATGCCCCCACCAGCTGATGAGGAAGAGGGTACTCAGGGACTGGCAAGCCTCAGCAGGTCCCTCTCCTCTGCAGGCTCTGCTGGGTGTCTGTGCAGGAGTGCTGGCAAAGGCAGCCCCTGGTTTGCTGGATAAAGGGGTGTACATCCAGCTCCCACTATCCAACCCCACCTGCAGCACTCCCCAAGCTTTGTAGCTCACACACCAGTGCTGGTGCACACATAAGTTCCAGGCAGCCATGGTGGGGCTTTCTCCCCATGGAGTGGCAAGGAGAGCTAGAGGGCGATGCTGCCGTGGCCGAGTTCTTCCACCCCCGAGCCATCTCTCACGGTGCATGTTCTCCCACCCACCTCCTTCAGCAGCAAAGGCTGCTTGAGATGACAACTGAGGGGAGATAGCATTTGAAACATGCAGAGGGAAGCAAAGCGACCTTTATGTGACAGCAGAAGCATCAGGTCAACAGCAAAGCAGCAATACCTGAGCTGGTAGTTAAATCAAAAAGGCAGGCATATGAGTTTCTCCCTCATGGGCAGGTCTCCAAGAGTTTGGGGGTTGTGTTGGGCTGATTGAGTTTTGCTTGCAACCTGGCAGAGGCCTGGTGAGTTTGGGGGTAAGGGAGTGAGGAAGGGGGCCGAGGAGAGCTGGAGGCTTTTTGCAGGATGTTTGCACTGAGTGAAAGGACAGAGAAGAGAGTTACAAGGCATGCTGTGGAAGCAGGATGTGGGATAAAGAAAATGTTTATACAGTCAACTGTGGGCTAATCCATGGGATGCTTTAGAGACCATAAAAGCCATCTGCAAGTGGATAGATCACATTCTGTAGGAAGCTAGTGGTTTAAAACAATGCTACCCTCATTCTTTGATCTGCTCTGAAGAGATCAGACTCAGGAGCCTGAGACAAAGGGAAGGATAAGTAGATCCATAAGTTCTGCCCACACAGGCAGGGTGGGTAGGAAGGACCACTGTGATCTCTTCCCATGCAAGAACTTGGGACCACCAAGCAAAAGTAACAGGGGTCAGATACAGAATAAATGAAAGGAAGCTGGTCCTCACAGCATGGGCTGACCTCTGCAAGTCCTCCCCACAGCGGGAAACGGCTGCTAGAGGTTCACTCAGCAAGTTCATGGAAAAGCTATTGAAATCTCTGTTCCAGAGAAAATCCATTAGTAGAGGCACAGATGTGACCTCTAGCTCTTGAAGTTCACACCCCTCAAATGGTTGGTGGCTGGTAGGCAACTGGCAGTTGTATCACCCCACTCTTGAGCTTCTCTAGGCATCTACTTTGGGCATTTCTTGGACACAGGACGCTAGTCTGGAGGGCCCTCAGTCCACCAACCTGCAGCAGGGTCCCCTCAGGGAGATGTGACCTGGAGACAGCCCTCAATAGACCTTTTCCCAGCTGGTAGGGGGAACAACTCCAGGCCTTCAACAAACTGCCCTCTGTAATCTAGCGAAACCTCAGTTTACTCTTTTGAACTTGGTCAAATTAGATGGGCATTTGGTCTGCTTGCCCTGCATACAGGCAAGAAAAATGACCTACCAGGTCCTGAAATAATATGGCCTTTCATCATTTAAATATGTTTCTTTCCCACTAAGTAATGAAAGTAGCAGAGATGCTATTCATGAAAGTTCCTCAGAACAATTATCTCCTTCCTCCAGACAAACCATGGGAAGAAAGAGGTGAGCCAGAGATGGGGCATTTCCAATTCTCCATTTGCAGTCTTCAGTAGGAAGAAATGTTGGCAATTTCTTCTGTGCTCTGACACCACCACTTGACCTCAGTGCAGATTATGCTAATTACTTGCAAGAATATCATTGTTTGCTCCATGCATGCCTTGCATATTTCTTGTCTCTAACCTTGATAGAGGAAATATTGTTCATATGACAGTGCAGACTGGTTGACTGAATCAATGGCTGGTTGGCCCAGTAATCCAGACAAAGAGAAATACTCTTTGTGATAAAAGAGGACCTGAGAAGTTCCTCATTAATATTGCTTAGATATTTTTATACCAACTCACTCCCTTTCTCCTTACCATGCCTTTAATTTCTCAGGCTGACACAGAAAACAGAGAGTATTCATCTCTTTGCCCAAAGCAAGGTCAACTCTCAGTTCCTGGCAATATTTTTTTCTAGCTTGACCTTGAAGGTCTTCTGTGATGGAACTCTTTCTCCTGGCTTCACTAGCCTTACAGTGTTTTCTCCTACCATCTTTGAGTGCATTTCTGTAGCTGTACACACCTTCCATCTCTGGGTACACTCTGAGGATATATATATTTTAATTAAACATATTCATCCATGAAGAAGCTGGATTCCTACTGCTACTGTTCAACAAGTGCATATGTCTGGCCCCAGGATTTATCCAGGCAATCGGAACAATCTGTTCTGATCTGCTCCTCCAAGGAATGAAGCTGCAAATGCAATCTGGCTAGCTTTGACAAGATGGTCACTTCGCCTAGCTGGGACATCGGACCTGAAATGATCACATCAGTGGCTGACGCTGCCATTTCTTCTGCTGTTCAGCACTGTCAGGAGGAGAAAAGGAAACCTTTTCTTTTCTCCACCTGCAGGAATCCATACGACAGCCCTGCCTGCAGATACCACCATGCTCCCAGAAAAGCCATCCTTTTGTTGCAGAGCTATTCTCTAAAGATAAAGCTCTTACTACTCGGTGTTCAATGTTCAGGCTTTAGACAGACCTCAGTTACAGGAAAGCATTTCTGAGCCTGCTAAAGTTCTACGTAAGCACACAGGACGTGCTGAGGAGGAATGGATTTAAGCATGTATTTAACATTAAATGGAGGCTTAAGAGCTTTGCTGCTGGGAGAAGAGAAGGACATTTTGTTTGCAGCGTGACTTGTCCTGTGTGGTAAGATGTTGATTGTCTCCTGCTGAGCTCCAAAGAGCCTTTCTGGTATTGTTTGGGACTGATTTGAAGCAGCAGACACTGAGATTTGGGACCTTGTGGCAGGCTTTTTTTAATGCTACAGATCTTTTGTCTCCCAAGTCTGGCACCTGAAATATCAGCAAGCAATCTCCAGCCGTACCCCGAGGGACTGTTCTTTGTGCACTGCTGTGCACACAGCACGTGTAACCTAGACAAGCATCAATCCAGCCATACCCTGCATCTCAGCATCTCCTCGTGCTTCCTGTGCTCAAGCCATGCAGGGGGCTGGTGCCTGTCAGACGCAGTTAGCAATGGGGGACTTGCTTTTTAATGTGTTCAAACACCCTGGTTGCTTCCCCCGGCCATATGTTGAAGATGATAACCACCATGGGGTGTCTCTGGATGAACGGCTGCTTTGTTGAACCCTGTCTGCAGGGTGAGACCGGGACAGGCAATGGGGGAAATCAAGAGGAAATCAATCTGCTGTCAGTAAGCATGGAGAGTTTTGCCCTCGAGGGGCTTGCAGGCAGCCAAGAGGGGAAATGAGTGGGAAATTGGGAGGAGACCTTGTCCTTCAGTTTAAGCGTGGGATCAAAGCCCAGCTGAAGTTGGAGAGGTTCTGTCATTGATTTCTGTTTAGTTTTCTTTCCTCCTTCCCTTTCTGCCCACTCTCCTGATCTAGGGACAATCAAACACCCCACAGCACAGCTCAGACTAGAAGGTAATGCTGAGGCTTTGCAGCACAGATGCTGAAGCACCTTGAGAAAGCAGAAAAATAGAGGCTTAATGTGTTAGATTATTTCCTGGAGGAAGCAATCTCCTCCAGATCCTCTGTTGTGATGGTGAGAATAGCCCCAAGCTATTCACATACAGAAGATATCCTGCCCTTTTAACAGCTTTTCTTACTTGCTCAGCACAAGCAGAAGTCCTTTCAAAGACCAGAGCAAGAAAATACCATAACTGATGGAAATTTGCCACGGGAAATCTATCAAAATTGTGTCCAGATCGCCTTTGGGAGAAGCAAAGAAGAATGTGTTCAACTAGAACCGTTCAGACCTGAACAGTAACCGCCTTTGCATCCCTAGGAATGTTCACAGCCTCTTCAGGAAAGCCACCATGTTCTGCTGACCTCTGGAAGGCTTCGCCTTGTACTGCAGCTCCCGGGCAAAGGCTGCACGCTGGAGATGTGTGGGACATGGACGCCCTCTAAAGGGAAGAGCTGAGGAAACCTGATCAAGTCCCACCCAAGCAAAGTTGCAGAGATTTAAGAGAGCGTGGGCACGGAGGAGGCGATGACCGCCTCTCTTCATCCAGAGTCTTTGTTCTGCCTCTAAAATATGCTTTGGAAACCCTGTCTATGCACTGAAACCATGAGCAGTTACGGCAGGTCTACTGCACATTAGCTCATGCTGTTCTCCTGAGCTTTTTGTTGTTGAGTCAGTACACTGACTGGCAGAACTTATCCATTTGTAGGCACAGGCAGTTATTCAATGATCTGAGCCACTTCTACCCCAAAATCAAGCCAGCAGCAAATCCCTCGGCACAATCCGAGACTATGTGTTCTCTCCCTCCAGGATCTGAACACTGCACAAGGGGAGATTTCAGTAATATTGGTTTATTTAAAAAAAAACTTATGTCCCTTGAGACTAACTCTAGTGGCAGGGTTTAATTTGCTTATTCTGAAAACTACAAGTGGTCAGACAGATCACCAGCCACATCTCCACAGAGCAAAGGCTGCTGCAATGAAGGCTGTGTTAATTACTGCCATTCTGTTTCATTACCTGCCTTTCCAACAGGCCAAATGCCAGTGCAACAGGCTCCTGTGGGACAGGGAGGTGCTGAAACTCTCTCATGTCCTCATGCCAGAGGATGGGACTTGCTGCAAGCTGCTGCCTCCAGGCTCCTGCCCAGCCTGCCAGGCTCTCTGCAGCTAGCAGAGGGCACAGAGAGCTGGGGAAGACCTTGCAGGCTGTTGGAAGCCACTTATTTTTAACGGCACATTGGCATCTTAAGTTAAGAGACACTTCGAAGAAACACCATGAGCCGTTCTGAGGAGCAGAAGACTCATGAGTTGGGTTAAATCCATGCTCTGGAAAAAAGAAACCTATCAGGTTCTAAAATAGGAACAAGGCCAGGAGGATCCAGGCACTGAAAATAAACATGAAGTCACACTGCCTTTCCCTGGGAACTTAACTGTCTTGCCCAGAGAAGGGCTCTCTGGAGCTCAGGGCTGGACAGTACAGGCAGCAGCATGGAGATACCTCCCTGCCATAGGTAAGAATCCAGGAGCAAAGAGACACCAAGATCCTGGTCAGCACTTCCCTCCAGCTGATGGGACTCGGCTCTTCAGGATAACAGGAGATACTGTTTTCACAGCCCAGGCAGTGAGGTCAGACAACAGAAGAGTTGCCCACACTGTGTAATATCAACACGGGATACTTACTCCTGCTGTCGCTGTGGGGAACCGAGCAGCTTTCCCCAAGAACATCTTTGATTCGAAGATCTCAAGGGACTGTGAATCCCCTGCTTCTCCCAGACACTTCAGAGGTGACATGGGTTAAATATGGGGCTTTCATTTGTACTCAGACTTCACTTTCAGACTCCCATTTGTCTCCTTCCCATTGCCAGTGACTGGAGCATTTCACCACAAGTGTTGTTAAAGCTTTGGGGCAAGAAGGTGGATATCAGCTATTCTGATTTTTCCTCTCCGGGGTTCTGTTTATACTTTGTTGTTGTTCATAAGCTAAACAGGATCCTACAGACTTTGTGGCAGGTTTTAACAGCAAAGGACAACCATAGCACACACTGGAAGCATTGCATATGCAAAGCACGGCACATACATTTACTAACTAATTTCTGACTAATCCCTAGTCTCCAGCTAATTAGTCTTTTTGAAGTGTGCCCCTTCCTACATGAGCTAATGCTTGTTCAGCCTTCTGAAGTATTTAGCATGCCACGTACAGCCGTGTGTGCCTCCCTGGCAAACAGGGCACATGAAGAACAAATAAGAGCAATTAATGAGTAGTGTGACAGTGCAAAAAGCCCTGGGCTCATGTGCCCGTGTCACCAGGGCTGCCCCCCCCACCTCCTCACTTCCAGCACCAGCTGCCAAACCCCTGGCTGGGGTTACAGCTGCAGATGTGGCTTCTGGCATAGTCAGCCCTCACCCCAGCAATAAATCACAAACACCTATGTCTCTGTCTGTCTCTCATTTCCAGACACTAGCAGACAAACCAGCTGGATGGCCAAGCCCAAAGAGCTGTGGTAAATGGAGATAAATCCAGCTGGTGGTTGGACACAAGTGGTATTCCCAAGGGCTCAGCATTGGGGCTGGTTCTGTTGAATATCTTTACCCATGATCGGAATGAGAGGATTGAGTTCTCCCTCAGTCAGTTTGCAGATAACACCAAGATGTGAGAGACCTTTGATGTGCTTGAAGTCAGAGAAGCTCTGCAGAGGGACCTGGACAGGTTGGCTCCATGGGATGCACTCAACAAGGCTCAGTGCAGGATCCTGCCCTTTGGTCACAACAACCCCATGCAATGCTCCAGGCTCGGGGAAGAGTAGCTGGAAAGCTGCCTGGTGGAAAAGGACCCCAGGGGTGCTGGTTGACAGCAACTGAGCATGAGCCAGCAGTGGCCCAGGCGGCCAAGGAGGCCAGCAGCATCTTGGCTAGGATAAGCCATGGTGCAGCCAGCAGGAGCAGGGAAGGTATCGTCCCCCTGTACTTGGCACTGGTGAGGCTGCATATGGTTTAGTAGGCACGATGGTGTTGGGCTGATGGTTGGACTGGATGAGAGTCATAGAACGTTTTGGGCTGGAAGAGATCGCAAAGCCCATCCAGTTCCAAGCCCCTGCCATGGGCAGGGACACCTCCCACTGGATCAGGGGCTCAAAGCCCCATCCAACCTGCCTGGAACACCTCCAGGGATGGGACAGGCACTTCTCTGGGCAACCTGTGCCAGGGCCTCCCCACCCTCATCGTGAAGAATTTCTTCCTAACGTTTAATCTAAATTTTTCCCCTTCCAATTTAAAGCCCTTTGCCTCCTCCTATCAGCACTCGACATGGTTTAATCGACACGGTTTACTTGGGAATCACTACCACTTGACATGGTTTAGCAGGCACGGGGTGTTGGGCTGGGTGAGCCGAGAGCCCTTCTCCAACCCCGCTCACCCCCGGGTGAAGCCCCCCCCGCCCGGGACTGTCCTTCCCGTCAGCCCCCGCGCCTCTCGCGAGACTTGGCGGGCGCGCGGCCTTCCCGCCCTCCGCTCACGAGCAGCGTGGTCATGGCAGAAGGTTCGCGGGCGGTGAGTGTAGCGCGCCGCCATCGGCAGCCATCCGCGGGCAGGGTGGCCCCGATGGGCGCGGGGGTAGAGGGAGGGGGAGCCGGGCGCTCTTGTGCGCCGCTGCGGCTGCAAGAGGGGTGCGGCAAGGCCTCGATGTCCCGCCTGTGGGGATGTGATGGTGCCCCCCCCCCCCCAAGGCTCCGGCCCTCTCCGTGCAGGGGATGCGCCGGGCCCGGGCGGGGCTCGGCTCGCAGGTGTTGGCTGCGCTTGTACTGAGGAGAGGTTTAGGCGAGCTCTTAGGAAGAAGTGTTTTCCTGTGAGGGTGGGCAGGCCCTGGCACAGGTTGCCCGGAGAAGCTGTGGCTGCCCCATCCCTGGAGGTGTTCAGGGCCGGGTTGGATGCGGCTTTGAGCTCCCTGATCCAGTGGGGGGTGTCTCCACCCGTGGCAGGGGGGTGGAACTGGATGGGCTTAAGGTCCTTTCACTTCTGAACTAGTCCATGATTCTTCTCCAGCAGAGCTGGTGGGAGAGTATTTGATGCAGCAGCCGGGGTGGCTCAGCCTGGCCACTGCCATCAGTGCAGTACCTGGGCTTGGCTTCCAGCACCCACCCAGCAGGGAGGTTGAGCCCATGGTACCCATCACAGAAAGAGGGCCATGGATCAAGCTGTACTCACCACGTGTTGGTGCTGCCAAGGCCACAATTTCAGGAACAGGCCTGAGTTCTTGGGATGGCCCTGCGTGGTCTGGGTTTGGCTCCTCTGGAAGCTGAGCTAGTGATGATAATGTTATCCCTGTCCGAACTTGATCTTTCTTCTGTGGAAGCATAACTCTGAGGCTCAGCACTAAAGACACAAATCTAAAAGCATGGTCTGTTACGTGAAGTAACTTTTTGTCCCCTTTCTCTGTTTCAGAGCATGGCATGGCGTAAAGCAAGGGTAGGAACACTCACCTTCCTGGGAAGCTGATTCATTCGTTGGACTGACAGTAAACCTGCACAATGGTGAGAAGCATCAACATCTGTTTTGTTATAGCATTCTTCTCCTCTTGGTGGGCTACAGAAACAAGACTCATTCTACAGTGTCAGATGAAACCCTTTTGGGTCCCTAGGGCTACTGGGAGGAGATTTAAACCCAGTGGCTTGATTAATGTAATTAAGCCAATTAAGGCTGTGGCTTTGTTGCAGCTGCTACCTGAGTGTGTGGCCCTTTGCTGCCATGGAGCACAAGTTGAAAGGCAGCACAGAATGAATGGGAATTTGACTGTAGTTGGTGTCCAGTAGAGCACCTGCTTGTCAGCGTGGTCAAAGATGAGCAAGATTAGAAAGGATTAGAAGTAGGAGGGATTGGATGTCAGTCCATTATGGAGACACTTGACACAGCTCATCTTGTTGACTGCATTCATCACGGAAATAGACCTAGTGAAAGAATAATTGTTCCGTGTGCCTTCCTGGAGGTGCACTGGGAGAGTTTCAAACTTGGATCAGGATGCTAGGGGTGGGGAGGTGCAGTTCGTGTACACCAAAGAGTCATCCTAGAAAGGACGTGCCCTGAAGAATCCTTCCCCAGAAGGGATGTGTCTGTCTTAAGTCTGTTTGAATGTGTTTCTCAAGATAAACCCATAGATAGTTTACATGCTGGATCCTCTTGTGTGCAAGAATGGTGTTGGATTAACATGCTTCTGGATGATGATGATGAGGATATTTGCTTGAAACAGCTCAAAAACGTTCTAAACCACCAAAGTCCTAGAGCTGGTGGGTTTTTGCTAAGTGGGGATTGAAATAATCCGCTTCCCAAAGTTTCTTATCTCTGAGTGTGATACTTGCTAGCAGACATGTTCCTTTGTCACCGAGGGACAGGTTTCTGTTCTGCTAAGTTTGTGAGACAAAAATTGGCTGCCTCTGAATGGAAAACTTCATGTCTTCAGTTCTTGCTATGTGAGTCAGTGCTGCTTGTTTCAGAAGAGCTGGAGAAGTGAGTGCAGGACAGGCTTTATTTGAAGTACTTTTGCTAACAGTGTTCAATGCAACTTGTTTTTAAGAGGAAATCATCTTGGGATTGAACTGTTGCCCAGAGGCAGTTTTGGCAAGAGAGCAGCTGCTGCACTGGGACTCAGGGTGGTAAGAGAACACTTGGCTATTGCATGCTGCTTGTTTTTAATTTATGGGTTATATGTCAGATCTTTAGGCAGTGTAACTCATTTGCTGAACAGAATACCATGTCTCTGAGAGCTTACCAGGAAAGATACCAGGCGTCATCAGCGTGTTGGTGCCTGGGTGACTCTGTAGAACTTGAGGTGTTTATGTAGCGAAGGGCAGGAGGGAAACTGAGCCTGTGATGTGCTGTTATCCCTGTCTGACAGCTCAGCTGTGAGGAGAAAACTGTCCACTGAGGCTGATGTGTTTCCCCGTGGTGGGTCTCCTGCCCCTTGCGAGGACTCGGAGGGCACAAGTGGCACCGGGAGGGGCAAAGCAGCATCGCTCCCCTTTCCCTCTGCCCTCGCCAGCGTGTGACTGCAGCACGAGTGTTGTCCTGTACACAAGGGCCATTCAGCAGCCAGCTTTCCGGAGCCCAGGTATGGCAAGGCTCAGCACAGGGAGCATAAGCACTGGCTGCTGTTGTCATAGCACAGTTTAGATCTGTAAGGAGCTTTTAAGTTTCTAGTCCAAACAGTGAGGCACAGCGGCAGCTTGAAGGGCCGATAAGAAATGCATTTCTATCTCGCCTGATGTACAGTCATTGAATACACACGCTGTAACAGCACTTTGTCTCTGGGTAGCTGACAGCTACCTTCTGCTAAATAATTTAATGCTTTATTTAACTGTATTTGTATTTGTTTGCAGAAGATCAATAACTCTCACTGACAGGCTGAACCTGTGAACTTGACAACAGTGGACTTAAGAGATCAAGGTTGGTATGCCAGAGGGAGGGAGTGGTACTGCCAACCAGCGGGCAGGTCATGGCTCTGTCAATACAGCTGTGTTCCAAGTAGGACCAGCAGCTGGCAAGAGCACATGGGGCTTTTGGCTTCCAGTGATTGAGGGGAAAAAAGTGAAGAGGCAGCCTGATAATAAATATGAGGAGGAAAAGCTACTCGGTGCTTTGAGAATAGAGAGGGGCAGAAATTGTTTTAGACCAAACTTTCTTCAGGTAAGCAGTTGTGGCATTTCTTTGTGCTGTCTCCCAACTCTAGAAGCAACAGAAGGAAGATTGTTCTGGAGTGGATGTCACAAATGGCCACCAATTTGTCATGGCAAACAGCATGAAACGGCCACCTGTGCGTTACGACGGGCTGCTTGCTGCTCAGTGATTGCTGCAGGTGTGTCGTGGGTGAGTCCGCAAACAGGGTTTGGGTCCTGGTGCCATTGACTTGGCAGGGAGCAAGATTTTGTCTCCCCAGACCTGTCCTCTCTGTTAAACATGCAAATCTAGAACTGGTCAACTGGCAGTTGCTTTGCTCTGACACTTTCTTTTTCTCCACTAGGACCTGATTTACAGCTGGATGGAGGAAAGATTGGTTCCCTGCTGTCTTCTGTTCCAGAATAAAATAAGTTGTGGAAAATCTTGGGAGTTAAGGTTGGTTTTTGTTTGATTGGTTTTCAGTAAAGGTTATCTACTTGAACAGAAATGGTTTTGAGTGGGTAAAAAGGATTTTGGGTTAAAACACTTTCTGAAATCCAAGCAGTTGCGAGCTGTGAAGGTCATAGCAAGACCTGTTGCTCCCTGATGCTTCAAGATTTCAGTGTCTGCAGATGCTGAAAGTTGAAGAAAAGCAATTCATGGCAACAGTGTGACAAAATTACTTATGGCTAAGCTAGGACCAGCGACAGAAATGGTTCATGTGGTCTGCTTGGAAGCTCAGAGATAAAGGAGACGTGAGTGACAGCTGTACAGCCATCAGATTCCTTGTCTGGGAAGCCCTTTAAATGGCATGGTTAGCTCCAGGGCTTGGCTACACCCTTGGCTGAAAACCTTCCCTTTTTGCAATGGAAAGGAGGGTGTGTGCAGCAGTTCTGGTGTGCACAAACAGTTCTGCCCCTGAGCTGGATGGGATTCCTGGCAGGATGCTGCACTGTGACAGCACTGTTAAAACCTGTTGGCTGTGCCCTGTCTGTCAGGGTGCTGCTGGTTGCCAGGTTCAAAGCTTGGGCTGTCCTGAGGGCTGGCCGGGGCGGGTTTGAGGAGGTGTTGGTCCTGTCTTAGGTGAAGGGGATCAGGCTCGTTCTTCTTGTGAAAGGTTTTGCTGAGTGCTTGGGAATAAAAACCAGGACCAACAGGCTGCCATTGTAAGGTGGCCCTGATGTGAGCAAAAGTTAATTTGAGACCTGGAAACATAAGATGGGCTCCAAGATGGAGATGACATCTGAGGCTCACAGACTAACCCTCCGTAATGTTCATTCGAACTGGCTGGAAGCAGCCTTTTGTGACCTTGAGGCGGGTTGAGGTTCCCTGGCTCAGGACCAGGATATCTCTTCCCATCTCTGCAGTAAACCATTCCTCCTCAGCTGATGTCCAGCAAACAGCATCCCAAGTGTATAAAAGGCTGAGCTCGGAGCTGCTCCCAGAGATCCAGCAGGGCTCTCTGCCCCAGGTGCCAGGCCTCTGCTGTTCAACCCCGCTCCCGTCCCCATGCCTGCCTCTGGGGCCATTTCCAGTCACAGGCTCACTCCTACCTGCTACAGCTCCTCTGCTGCAGGAGGGAGGGAGGCCTCCTCCCCACCCACTTTGTCAAAACAACAGAAACGGGCATAAAAGAGAACAATCATTCAACATTTATGTAATTACACAAAGTGGGAAAGTGTCTCGGATTACATGGCGCCCTCAGCCCTGTGGCCTCCCCGGCGGGGCTGCCTTTGTGGCACTGGCTTACATGGGATGGCCAATGAGTTCAAGACCTTCACCTCCCTTGGAATTTTTTGGGAGATCACTTAGATGACCCAACGAGGTAGAAAGAAGCCCTAACCCTCCCGGCACGGAGCTGCCTCTGAGCTCAAAGTGCTCAGAAGGCACCACATGGTGTCTGTGCAAGAACAACCCAACAACCCCCCTACCACACACACCATTGCATAGGCCAGCTCTCCTCTCCAAGATGCTCAAAGGCCAGATGTGTTCCTGATGTTCTATCTGACCTCAGTAACTCTGCTCTTAGATGATGGCTTTTGAGACCCTTCCTTGTTTGCAAACACCACGGCCAAGAGAAGAGGGAAATGGCAGGACATGCTCTCCCTCACAGGAGAGGGCAGCCAAGCTGCTGTCTTGCTCACTGATCATGGAGGCAAGCAGATCTTTCTGGAAAGCAGCACACATCAACTCAGAGCTGGCTGGAGTTTGAGCTTTCTGCAGTCTGGGAGGGAGGTGTTCTCCAAACACCACCCTCCTGTTAGCTGGAATGTTCTAGTCTCCACTCCAAGGATTCATCAGCCTGTTGTGAGCCCACCATGGTGACGAGCATTTGAGCTGGAGCGTGATGAAAGCTGAAGGGCATTATCCATCACCCTGCACATGTCCAGCATCCTCTTCCATTACCAGCCTGCCCCTCCTGTGCTTCCCAGGGGCCCCTGCTGTCCCACAGCTGCGCTTGCAGGGCTGGGAGGTCACAGCCACACGCTGTGGTGCTTCTTGGTGCCCCAAAGGCCATGCTCAATCACACTGAGCCACAAAGCATCGCCAGAGGTCCCTGAGGAAATGCAGCATTTCTCTGCCAGCTTTAGCTTGCTCCTCACCATCACACCACCGCTGGCTGTGGTGGTGGTGGGTCTTCTCCTTGGGCTGGCTGGCCAGCTGGGGAAAGCCCTCAGGATGGAGAAGGTGGCTTTCAGAAAAGAGCATAAGAGCCACTGGAGTCCTTGGATTTGCCCCTGTGGGCAGGTGCCGGGCCTCACCGCTGGTAGAGGGTCATGATCCCTGCTCGGTGCAGGCTCCTCCACAGTGCTGCCTCCAGCATCATGTCGTGGTTGGCATAAAACACCAGTGGTTTCTTCTCCAGCTCATAGTAGTGGTCTGAGAACTGCTCGTAGTTGGAGGTGATGAACCCATAGGCACTGACCTGCAGGGAGGGAGGTGGGTCAGACAAACAAAGGATGAGTTCAGAACTCCACCTCAGGGACAGGGGGTGGCACAAGTAGGAGAGCCACCAGGACACGCTGGTCCCCATTAGGAGCCTTACAGCAGCTATTCACAAGCTTCCAGTAGCCAAAGGGTGGTGGTGGTGGGTGGGCGATGTCCCACTTGTCCCCAGGGGGAAGGTAGCTCTGTGGCCTCTTACCTGGTCGCAGGTGTGGAGCGCGGTGAGGAGCATGAGGGCTCCGGTGCTGGGCATGTAGAGTGAGCCGTACTGCGTGTTCAGGAGCTCTGACCGCAGGAACCTGCCGGAGGGCACGGCAGGTCAGGGGGAGCTCACAGCTGGCACAGCACCGCGGCCCCAGCACCAGACCCAGCAGCTCCCAGCACCCATCCAGCCCCCACCATGTGCTCGGTGATGCCAGTGCCTGGTAAGGCACGGAGTAAAATGTAACACTCGTGTGGGATCTCTGATGGCTGCTGCTAAGGTTCAGCTCATTTGCTTCTGCTGTGGTTAAAAGATGGATGGATGAGGTGCTCAGGGATCTGGTTTAGCAGTGGACAGGTATGGCTGGACTTGATCTCAAAGGTCTTTTCTAACCAAATGATTCTATGATTTTATGAAAGGCCCCCTCTCTGCTGTTTGAAATCACCCCAACCCAGGCACTGCTGTCATGAAAGGCAGGAATAGCCAATCCCTTTGGGCTCTGCCTCTGCTCCTGTTAGACCAGGTCACCACTTAATTTCATTTGGAAATGGGAGGCGAGGTGAGCATAGTGAGGCTGTGGGAGTCTCCCTGCTGCGGGGAGCATGAGCTGTGCTGCAGTGATTGAGCATGACAGAGGACAAATCTCTCTATCTGCACAGAGTAGGACAGAGGTGCTTCCACTGCCTGGGGGAGAACTGGGACTGTGCTTTGATGCTGGGCAGTCACTGGTCTGTACTGGAGAGAGCACTGGTGGCAGGCAGGTAGTCTGAGCCCAGCCTGGAGCTGAGACGGGCAGCAGCCACGGTCATCATCCTCACCTCGCTGTCAGGTACTGCAGGAAATCAGGATGCAGCAGCTTGAACTTCTCTGCAGATGCCCCGGGTCCAAAATACTTGTCTGGCCTGCAGTGAGGAGAGGAGAAGGACAGAACTCGTGTCATGGGAGTCCTGGGGCTATTTGAGATTTATCCCACCAGGGACAGATGTGGGGTGAGGGCATGCAAGTCATGCACCCTCTGGTGGATCACCAAAGGTGCTGGGGGGTTCTTGGGGGACTACTCACTTGTCTCCCTTGTCTGAGCCCTCAGGGACTGGGCTGCCTTGGATGGCTGACTTCAGCATGACATAATCACGGGCATCCGAGGGGATGAAGATGTAGCTCAGGTCCTGCAGTGGGGACACAGATGTAGCACTCTGGGGGGCTTTGGGGCACTGCCCATGCCAGTGGGGCAATGACTGAGGGCTCCTGAGATGGGACAAGGTTTCAGGGGGGCAAGTCCAGCCTAAAGGGACAATTTGGGGCCACCTCCCTAACAAGCCCTCAGGGTCTCACCTTGCCCTGAGGTATCTGGGTGAAGCCATAATCCGCGTAGGCAATGAGGGAGTTCTTCATGGTGTTCACTGTGAAGCCATAGAAGGAGATCTTGGTCCCAACGTCCTCCTCAAAGCCTTTGATCACAGCACCGTTGATCCTGTGTGAAAAGTGCAGGACACATGTTCAGGATTGTCCTCTCCCCAGCATCCACGGGCTCATCCCACCTGGGACCCATCCACACCTGAAGACGAGGTCGTGTGCATCGATCTCCTTGCCCTGCCGTGAGCCGTTGAGGATGCCACCATTGCCCACCACAGCACAGCGGACACAGCTCCCGGGGAAGGCGTCCCTGTCGAAGAGGTGCCTGTTGGCCGAGGTGTTGAGTTGCTGGAGGGTGCTGCCCACCACTGGAATGGAGCAGGATGAGGCCGGTCAGCAGGGAAAAGGTGTGTGGGAGCCCCTGTGAGCACGTGTGCACTTAAGTGTGCAACAGCACGCACAGAGGAGCTTGTGCAAGAGCACACCCAGCACACAAGCTCACATCATTCTTGTGAGGGAGAGAGGTCTACAGCCGATCCCTCCTCTCCCAGGCTTGGTGTCCCCCCCTCGCAGCCCCCCACATTCCTAAGGCTGCTCCAAACAGCAGCCACTTGAGGCTGTGCAAGGCACGGGGACGCATCCGGCCATCTCCAGCCGCAGCCTGTGGATGCTGCTGCCCATGCTGGCCACGTCTTCTCCTGACAATGTCTCCTTGCAATCACCACTGGTTTGCTCCCCGCCGCCATCCCCAGCACTTCCCAGCCCAGGGACAGAAGCCAGTGGCTGTCAGGGAGAGCAGAGAGTGGGTTTGGGGTAGGAAACAATCTCCATCCCCAACAATGGAGGGGGTTGTCTGAGCTCCTCCGGCCCCAGTTCATAATAACGCACACACTGGACCTTTTATTCAGGGAAAATGTCACAAGATGCAGCAAGCGGCATTTGCAAAGCCATCCCCTCTGCCCCACACCCTGGGAAGTGAAATGGGAAGAGACTGAGGTCCCCATTTCCTCTGCAAGGCTTCTCTGCTTGCTCCACGTCTTCAATCCCTTCTGCTGGGCTCCTTGAGCTGCCCTGCACCCTCTCATCACCCCCTCTTGTCCCATCTGCTGTCACACCCATCCTGGCTGGCTCCTTACCTGTGTGGGACAAGCCTTGCCAGCCATAGGGGACGTGTCGTGTCTTCAGCCTGTCCCAGGTCTCCGGGGTGAAGTGCTGGTCCCACATAAGCACAGGGATGTCGAAGCGGAAGATCTCCCCAAACTTGGGGTCTGCCTTTGCTTGGGCCATCACCGAGTGGAGGCACGTGCTGGGCTGGGAGAGAGAAGGGCCTCTGGTCAGTCTCTAGCCTTCCCTCCAATATGTCCAGCCCTCATCAGGCATGGAGGAGGACAAACTCAGAGACAAAAATTCTCCTTGGCCATCACATGAGCCAACACTGCCTCATGTCTCAGTTTCCAGCTGCAAAACACCCTTTGGCACTCAGCTCACTGGAGCTGGGAGTACCAGAATGTACGGAGTCACCTGCGAGCACCACAGTCAAGGCCTTCGCTCTATGAGAACAGCCCCAGCACCCAGGACCAGTCCTTCCCTCCATCCTCACCAGTCTCCAGCCCAGACTGGTGGCCCAGGTGTCACAGGGCTGGAAGGAATGGGTGATGCTGGCTCCAGCTTCCACATTGAGGAATTGCATAGGGAGGAGCTGCAACTGCAGCAGGGAGGCATGGGGAGACCCACTTGCATGGACACATATGCACACAACCCCCCTGCTCCTCCTCAGCTTCCTCACACAGACCTTCAACCACTAAGATCCAGCAATGAGGGCCACCAGGGACATGAACTGTGCTGGGGTAATGATTACCTGCTTTCTGCTGGGCTTGGGCTCCTTCAACTCGGTGGAAGGCTTGAAGAACTTCCCACTGGAAAGGGGAAAACATATAGTGGAGTTAAAAGAACATCACCTGGGCACTGGGGAACCCCATGGTGGATAGGGGCTCCCAGCTCATGCCGGGACCACTGTGCTCCCCTCCCCCCTTACCTCTCCAAGCTGCCTTCGAGGGCCCATCTGCGGCTGCCGACTCGGTGTGATGTCCCTGGGGGAGCCAGGACCAGAGGCTCCGGCTGCAACAGGCTGGGAGGAGAAACCATTGAGGGCTCAGCCAGGGAGGTGACACTGAGCTGCTGCTCCCTGATACCCCCACAAGCATGACAGACACAGGGCAGGATCACATCACCTCCACTGGGCTCCCTTCCACCACTGCCTTCACCCACTCCCCCCACCTGCATGAGTTTCTGCATGCAGAGAGCCATGGATTTACAAAATACTGGGTTTCTGCAGAAGATGGGTCTTACCTCCAGGACCCCTACATCCCAAAAACTGTAGCCAGCCCAGCCTGCAGCTTTGGTGGACCTTGCCAAGACCTCCCTGGCTCTTTCTACCATCCCACCCTTTCTGAGCCCGAGGTAGATGGAGCTGGGACAAGCTGGGCAGGCCAGCAGAACACATTTAGTTGCTCCACTGGAGAAGCAATCAGCAACTGGGATCTGGAGGCTCTCGGGGTATACGGGACCCCCTCTGCTGTAAGCTGGGGCATGCCCTGATCTTTCATTTCGAGCTGGAGGCCAGCAGCAGGCAGGGGCGCAGCCTGGCAGGCAGGAGGTGGGAGCCCACCGGAGGTGAACAGGCTCTCATTCATCCCCACACAGAAGGGCCCTTCAGAGCCCCCCCGCGCCGCCTCCAGCCCAGCCAGCAGGTGCTCGGGCCAGAAGGGAGGTATTGTGGAGGAGACAAGGGTCCCCTTGTTACGGGAGCTCTGCTTGGGAGCCTAGGGACAGGTAGAGTCAGGTGGGGAGCGGAGCTCTGCCTCCCCCCCAGTCCCTGCTGATGCAATGCTGCCCGGCACAGCGGGCATTGGGTTTCCATCCACTCCTGTCAACACCAGCAGTTCCCACAGACTTGCCCGGGAGAAGATCCAGACTCATTTTCCACCCAAACCCTACTCTGTGCCACCTTGGGGGTATGGCATGACACAGGGGGGAGAGCCCGGTGCCTTGCCTGGGTGTTGGAACCAGGGGCTGGAGCATGTCCCCAGGCATGGACAGGGAGCCAGGGCAAAGCAGCTTTAGTCCCAGCCTCCTCCTTGCACCGTGCGGGCACCACCAGCTCTGGGCAGGAGATGCCGAAGGCGAAGGTGTCCTCTTTGTGCAGGGGGCTGGGCACTACCAGTGGAAGTTTTGGTGGCTTTGGAAATCAAGCCAGTGCATCCTGCCTCAGTATCCCATGAAAATCAGCTCCCCAGCAAGGGCTTCAGCCCAGGAGCAAGGTTTCAGCCCTGCCCTGTGGCCACATCCTGCCCTCATGTGCAAAAAGCTGGCCTGCTGTGCACCAGACAGGGGTGCTGGCACCAGGGCTGGCCTCAGAGCTGGGGAGGCCGGGGCCACCTTCCCTCCCAGCCACCAGCATGTTCCTGAGGCTCATCCCAGGAGCACCAGAGCTGGCAGGGAGGAGGGAGGGCAAAGACCTGGGAGTATCCACCAAGGTGGGACTGAGCTGTCCCAGGGAGATGCTGGAGCTGCAGCTTTCTGCAGGGCTTTTCTGGCGTTATCGCTGCCAGCATCTAAGTAAACCCAGCCTGACTGGACCTTGCCTATTCCCTCAGCTTGTGACCATGAGCAGAACTGCCCTGGCAGGGTCTCTGCACAGCAAAGTATCATCTGGGAAAGGCCATCCAAAGGCTGTACGAGACCTCATGGTTACGCTGGAGGCTGCTCTTTCCGCCCATCTCTGCCAGGTATGGGCAGCACAGGGCACAGCTCACCCATGCAAGAGTCTCGCAGCAGCTACAAGGAGAGCTCTGTGTGCTGAGGTAGCTCAGCTGCAACCACTACTGTGGGATTGCCAGGGAGCTCACCCTCAGCGAGCTACCCCAGCTCTACTTGCTTCTCCCATCCCAAGGTGCAGGAGATCCTCAGTTCATGTGCAGGAAAACTCCAGTCCATGTGCCTCATGAACAGGAACTTACCGATGTTACCGGCATGTGAATGTTGGACCAGGGAATGAAGGAACCTTTCTGCTCCAAACCCAGAGCCAGAACCAGCTCCTGCAGAGCACTGAGCTCCCTGGAGCCACACAACCCCTGCACGCAAATCCCCCTGTTTGGCTACCCATCCTTCTTCTGGCTGCAGAGGTACAACCCTCCACCAAATCCCAAAAGCCATTAACCCTCACACACCATGGCCGGGCTTGTACTGCCCAGGAGCTCCACACAAACAGCCTTTTCCAGTCCCGCTGCCTCCTCAGCCCTTCCCCATCAGGCTCACGAGACCCAGCTGTGCCTCTCTGCCCACTGAGCCCCTCCCCAGCCCTCTAAGCTCTCCCACTCCTGTTTCTTGGTGCAGACCCTCTTCCCTCCCCTGGCTTGTCCCAGTGTCCGCAGGATGAGGCAACGCCCTGGGTACTGGGAGCAGAAGGATGCTGTGGTACTTTCTGAACCTCCAGGAATGTTGTGAGAGCTCCTGGGTCAATGTGGAGGGTTCAGGCTAGAGGGTGATGGGCCTGAGCAGCCCAGCAGGTTGGCTTCTGCTGACATTTGACAGGAGCTGTGACCCTCCCCTACCCATGGCCAGACATGGCACGTGGCACTTGCTCATCTCTTCTTCCAGGACTCATCCTGACCTGACAAATTCAATCCCCTTGTCAGCTGTGGGTGCTGGAGACACCTAACCATCATCGCAGCAGCCAACCTGGCTGTGGCTGCTGCCCAGATCCTGGTGGGGAGGGCGTGGGGCAGTCCCTCAGGGGCATGTTGGGGAGCCAAAGCATTTTGACGTCACCCGCCAGGATGTGGCAAAGCACCTCGTGATGCTTGGTTGACTCAGAAGATGACAACCCTCCCCAGGACGGGCTGATGCACAATGGGGCTCTGGGGAAGGAGTGGCCCGTGTCTGCTCAGGCACTGGCTGTGGCAGCAGAGCCAGCCAAGCCAGGGTACGCTCGCTCATTGCCGTGGTATTCACAGATACGATGTTTGCGGTCCTTGGCCACCCCTCGTTTCCGGAAGATAACGCTCATGAGCGTACACTCCAGCCTTATCTTCAGCAAACACTCCCAGGGCCCCGCAGGGCTGTCTGAGTGAGCCGAAGGACCAACGCAAACCTGCTCTCAGGAGGTGCTTGCTCCATCCTTCCTTGAAGGGCTGAGCTCCAGAAAGCATCTTCCCCTGGCACAGAGCCAGAGCAGCACGGTGAGGCTGGGCAGAGCTTTTCCCTCTTCCTGTCTACTCTAATAATGAAGCCACAGGTGGCGAGGGCAGCTGGCTGGTGGGGTTTCAGAGAGATGATGGGGCAACAAGTAGGACAGGGCTGTGCCCAGCTGAACCCCAGGTGCTCCAGGGATTCAGCTCTTTGCAGCCCCACTGACCACAGGGTGGGCTGCTCGGTGGGGACAGGGGCATTTTGTCCATCTCTGAAGGGTGCTCACTGCTGCCCCCAGCTTTGCGCCGAACTGGAGGAGGACTCGGCATTGCCGTGGGTATCTGGGACTCGGGTGATTTGATGCTGGCAGGAGCCAGCAGCAACCGGGGGGGCAGCTTTCTCCTGCTCCCCCTTCATCCCCCCTCTAAGTCTGCACGGAGACACTGCTCACACAAACCTCCTCGCTGCGATGTGGCCCCCGCAGCACCGACACCCGTGCACCCCTGACCCTCGGTTTCTGCTCCACCAGCAGGCGGCGCGGGGTGTGTGCGCCCTGCGGTGGCACAATCAGCGTCTGAAATCCCGGCCATCCCGGTTTCACCTGTGGACTCAGCCCCGCATCTGCCAGCAGGGCAGCACCGATCCCTCACGGTACGCAGTGACAGGAGCGAGCACGGGGCAGTGTATTTGTAAACATGGGAACTGGAGCAAACGGGACACTCTGGTTTGGGTCTGGCTTTAGCAGTTGGGTTAAAGCCAAGAGGAAAACTCCAGGAGAGGTTTGGAGCACAGGTCTGCTCCCCGCTACCTTGCCCCGGGGCTCCCCTCCTCTCTGGGGCTGGATGAGCTGACCCCCATCCCATCAGTTGCGGGGCAGGAGCCTGGGCTGGCTCTGCAGAGGAGGGACCCGGGGCTGGGGTGGGTCCAGGTAGGGTTAGGCAGCTGCTGAGTTACCTGCCATCTGCCATGTGGTGGTGGAAACCCACTCCTAGCTCCCATCCCACGGGTCTCCTCTGCACCCTGCCCCCAGGAGAGGCTACAAATCCTACACCAGGGCACAGCTGGTTTCCTTTCCCAGCTCCATCGTTATCTTTGGTCACATCCCTCGTGGGCCTCAGTTTTCCCTCAGTTTCATCGACATCAAGCTCTCATGGAGCTTCTCCACACCTTGGCCACGACCTGCCCCAAGCGCCACCCAGGACGGGCTGACGCTGTCGCCGGCACCACTGCTCCCCAGCATGGCCAAAGGTGGAAACAGCCGACCTCTGCCCAGGCTGCTGGGGATACTTGTGCTCCACAAGCCTACCAGGAGAGGGGATCTCTGCCCTGGGGCGGACAGGATGGGGCAAGGAGAGCCCCTGGATCCCAGCTGGAGTGTCTGGATCCCAGGACAGCTGCATTCCCAGTAGCTCCCAGTACAGATCTGGCTGCACTCAGTTCACCCTGTGCAGGGTCAGCTCTGGTCCCCACAGCATCCTCCGTTCCCAGGCAGCACCCAGGTAGCCGGGCTCTGTTGCACTAACGGCACCCAAGAGCACCTTAGCATGGAGGTGAGGGACAACCACTGCACTCTCCCTGCGCGTTACGGGTGGGTGCCTGGTCCTGCAGGCCAAGCACTCTGCAGGCTCCCTCACACCCTACCCACTCACCCACTCTCCTGAAGACTCCCCAGGACTCCCTGGGGACTCCAGCACCCTTGATCACCAGGGAGATTCGGGGCTTGGGGAGGATGCAGGGAAGGCAGATGTGACCACAAAGGGGGAGATGCAAATTGCTGGAGTTTTTGAAATGCTGCAGCCCCTGGGAGTTTGCAAGCAGTGAGGGGGCAGCACCGGGCTGTGGACAGCCATACCCTGCCCCTGCAGTGAGGGGGATCAGAGCAGCTCCAGGGGGGACAAACCTCCCTTCCAGGACAGCAGCCGGCTCTGATCTTAAGTCAGCCCAGCAGGAACACAGCAGGCTCACAGAGGGTCTGGACGCTGCTGAAAGGGGTCTGATCCTGCTAGGGGCTGAGCAGCCTCAGCCATCCCTGGACCCAGCAATGGTTTCTTTGCACTGTGATAAGCTGAACCCATGTGGGGATCCCTGCAGCCCCCCAAAGGTTCTGGCATTCCCGTGCTTGGGACCCTTGGGCTCGGCTGGCAGCGGTGGGCAGGACTCAGTGTCCAGAACACCTCAGAGGGGACAGAGCCTGCTGCAGACTCATCGCTGGACGCAGCCAACAACACGGAGCATGGCTGGGACACCCTGCACTAAAGAACCCCCAACAGCATCCCAATTCCCCCCCCCCCCCCATCCCAGTGCATGGTACCTCATGCTAGATTTGCACATCCCTGCCTCCCCATGCCCCCTTACCTGGCTATGATCCTCTGGCTGGTGGGAGACTCCACTGTAGCGTAGTAGTGACTGTAGAGGAGCAAGGATGATGTTAAACCTGCCAGCAGCAAAAGGCAGAGTCGTTTCCAGTGCGGGGACCCCATCCCAGTTGTTCCAACTGCTGGCACAGCACGAGCAAGCAGGAGCGTGGGAGCCAGCGTTGCCTGCGCCAGGCACCCCGCTGTCCCACTGCTTGCAAGGGGCCCTGCAAACTTCCCAACCCCTCTCTTCTCCCGCCCCGCTGGGTGCAGACACCGCTCTGGTCTTGGCTCTGTCCTGCCCTGGGTGCCCAGCTGCACCTTGGAGCAGGCTGGGATATTCCTCCAGAGCGGTGGGAGGGAGGGTGTGAGCCAGAGGGAGGAGGCACCAGGCTGACTGGTTCAGACTTGCTGAGAAAAAAAGCACTTTTGAGCTGCTTTTTCTCCAAGCTGGGGATTAAACATTTACTCAGACTAGCAGGGATATGGGGTTTATTTTTTTTTTCATGCCACCCACCCACAGCTCACAAAGCACGGAGGTTCCTCCTTTCCGTAACTTTCTTGTCCAGCTCAAACACGTTGTTAAACCAAACACATGCGTTCACCACCAGCTGCTTCACCACCGGCTGCGTGCACAGCTCAAACCAACACCCGGCAACCCCAACAGTGCAGCCACCACCCAGCACGGCCAGAGGCATCTGCTGGCAATGATCAATTTATCAGAAATTCCAGGACCCGAAGGGAAGCCGGGCTCTGGCCGTGGAGTGCCCGATGGCAGCACCGTGGCACGTTCCCACAGCAAGTCTATCGTGGGCAAACCTGTCACCGTGGGATCAAACCCGGTGCAAAGGAGGAGAAGGGGGGTGGTGATGGGGAGCTGCCTTCACTTGGGGGCCGAACAGCTCACTCCTCCACAAAGCAATTTTGCAGCGAACAAAAACCACTGAGGGCTGTGTGCCGAGCCCAACAAACATTGTTCAGGCTGGGGGAAAGGAAAAACGGTTTTGTAAGGTTTTGGGGGAAATCTGAATGAAGTAGTTTGACATTTTTGGAAGGGAAATGCTTTGGTTTCTTTTTTGAAAGACTATTTCGACATTACTTTAGTTAAATTCATGTAAACAAAGAAAACAGCCCTGCGAACTAAAGGATATGCATACCAAATGTTTGTAACAGTGGGGGAAGGGACTCAGCAGGGAAAACAAGCTTTTCAGTTGATCTGCAGGGATTTTGGAGGGGTTGGATTTTTAGGAAGCCACCAGCCTTGGGGAGTGGCAGCATGATGAGCCCTGCTCCATCCAAACCCTCCGCCCTGCACCCGCACCTCCCCAAGCACATACATGGTGCCCCAGGGGGTCACCCACCTCCAGCCTCTCCCCAAGTATCAGCTATGGTAACTCAGATCCAGAAACCCAGGGCCAAACCCCATCCCTCCTCCTGAGTTCCACCCATGCAGCCCCAGGCTGGTTTATCCACAGCTGCATTTTTCCCAATGCTTCTTATCCCCCCAGATCCATTCCTGCCTGCTCAGACAGGCAATGTTTCCAATTTTCCTGCTCATTCAAAGGAAAATAAATGCAAAAATAATTCCCTACGAGTTTACTTCAGTCTCTATTTGCTTGCATTACTGCAAGTCCCCTGGTTGCCAGCCCTGGTCCTCTGGGAATTTTGGCTCTGCAGGGAGGGCAACGTGCCAGCATCCACAAAGTGCCCAGGCTGCATCAGTGGCAATGTCCTGATGCGAAGATGGAAGCAGGTCTGTGACCTGAGGCTGGCAGTGCTGGCAGTGCTGGCCTTGTCCCACTGGACCTGCGTCACCACGAGGGAAGTCGGCCAGGCTGATTTAAAAGAAAACTTACAGGGAACAAGCTGGGCTGGGGAGCTGGGCACAGGGCATCTCAGAGAAGGAGAGAGCAGGCAAGAAGCAGGAAGGATGGAATAGACCACCACTGCTTGGACACAGGGATGAAATCAGAACTAATGCTCAAAAGGAAGGGCAGGAAGAGTCACCACACACCCTCGCTCAGACAAATGCGGGTGCATTGATTGATGGTTTTGCCTCTATCAGTAAAGCCCCTACGAGTACCGGCCTTGCCTAAAAGACTCGGAGCCAGCGGAGGGGGGACAAGAGTCTGGGATCCTGCTCAAAAGTCCCCCAGCCTGGAGCTTGTCCCCACCTGGTGTGACTCGGGGATCGCCCTTGTTCGCTCTGACCCGATGGATTCGCTCGCTGTGACCCGGCACCTTGGCTCACATGCTCTTGACTCTGGTCCTTCGTTAATCATGGCTAATTATTACCAACTGTTCCAGTAACTCACAAGGGGCATAGCAAGGCTTGGCCCTGGAGGTGAACAACTGATGGTTCAGAGAGGGTGTCCTGGGCAAAGTCAGGCATTTACCATCCAGAGACGTTTATGGCCCAGTTATGCAAATGATGGCAAGCAGCAGCTTCAGCACATTTGCCCAGAGCGAAGGTTTCTTCACATGACTTTCATCTCTGTTTCCATGATATAAGCTTTTCTGCTGTTGGGTTTTTTTCAAAGGGGTGAAAATGAGATGCAGAGTTCTTCATCTGCTCCGCTTGTTCTGTGCTACAATGCTTCTTGGCCCATGCCCCAAAATTAAGTCGTGCTTATTTAGGAGTTACATAAGTGCGAAAACCTTTGAGGATGATAGTTGCCAAATAAAGATTAGGAAAAGAACACAAAAGAAATTACAATGAAAACCAGCAAGTACCATTTTTAGCCTAGACTTTTTATCCTAATGATTGCTTCTTGGAAACAAAAGCCAAGGCATCCACATGGCTACAGAAAGTAAGAGGAAAATAAGCACATTTTGCACCATCTGGCTGTTGGCCAGGGTTCGGTGGAAGAAAGTCTTGTGATCTTTGCCATGATGAACCATCCAGCTGGGAGAAAAACATCTCCAGAAATCTCCTGAAGGATTTATATATCCCAATCTGTTCAGCACAGGTCAGATGTACAGTCAAGAAAGTGCCAAAAATCTGCTCATAGGAAGTTTCCCTGAAATGCAAAGTCTGGACCTGGGAGCTGGAGAGCGCGGGGGCCATATGGCTGATTGTGGAGGCAAGGCCATCGCATCATGAGAAATTCAGCAGCAGATGTCTCGGGAGGCTGACACACAGCCCCTTCCCAATGGGGCAAGGAGAGCAGCGAGAGCACCTTGGCCAAACCTCCTCCCTCCAGAAACCCCACTTAAAGTGGTCAAGCAAAGTGCCTGCCTGCACCAATGCTGCCCGGGCGGTGGTGTGGCTGCTCCCTGACGGACTTGGCTTGGAGTTTTAGGTATTATGGCAACCAGAGCCAGCAGGTGAGTTGGGAAGTGCCTGCACGGAGGGTGCTTGAACATGGGGATCCCAGTGCCCAGCTGATGGCAGCGCTCAGCTGCAGGACACGAGATGCTCAGGGCTGCACTCAGCATCACCCCATGGGGATGGGCTCTGCCTTTCTGCCTTGGGCACAATCCCACACTGTGGGTGGGGAGAGGGGCTCAGGGATGCAGCTGTACAGTCAAACTGGGCTGATGTGCCCCATTTTTGTGCCAGTCTGGCACAAACATACCCTTTAGTGCCCTTCTGCTCCTCCCAGAAGCAGGGAGGTTGTGAGGATGAGCCATGGGCTGAGGTGGCAGGTGGGGACCTCACACGTGGTGGCAGTAGGTGGCTTCCCTGGCCCGTTCTCCTCTGTGCTTTACGTTGGCTCCGTCCCCTCAGCGCTGCTGGGGCCCAGCCCAGCCCTTATCACAGAGACGTCTGTGCATGGCAGAGCCATTGGTCAGCCCTGGACCGTTGTCCAGGGCCAAGATAAACCCAACACACAGTCCAAAGGCCACCCCCCCTCCACTGGGCACGAAGCAAGCTGTGAGGCTCTGGGTTATCCCCTGGAGGGATGCAGAGGTGGGAAACACCTTTGAGAAATTATGGTAACAATGCAAACAGCTGCTTTCCCCCTTCTTGATGGCTCTGGACCAGGCAGAGTAGATGTGGACTGATCCTGCCCTGTTCTTAGCAGTGTAAACAGTCCCTGAAGTCTGCTGAAACATGAGAGCCTTCAAGCCATGTGGCCCAAGGGCTGGGCCAGGCTCTGTCCCCAGAGCACAGGTCTGGGGAGAGGGGGCAAAGACTCTGAGTATGGGTGGGCAACTTGTCTACCTGTGTGGTCCCACCTGATCCTGCATGGCTGCTGTGGGAGGGATGGAGGGAGCCTTGGGTTGTCCTTGGGACTCAGTAAACGTCTCTCCAGGATTTACCATTACGAGGGATGGGTCAGGCCAGGCTAGAAAAGCCCCACAGCACCCAGAGTCCTGCTGCTTAGCCTAGCAGAGGAGCCGGGACTGCCACAGCCCTTGGTAGGGAAGAAAGGGTTGCTGCACCCCAGGAGTTGTTTGTCTGCAGGGCCCTGTCCGAACACCTAGAGACGAGGGCTCACTGCTGGGGAGCTGCTTGGAGATCATCTGGTGGTTTTTTGCACAACACAGCCATGGGCTGCTCCTTTATCTTGTTCTCCCTCCCCTATTATCAATAGTTTTTCTGGTCCGACTGGATTTCTCTGCTGCCACATCCCCAAGAGAGAAGGTCCACACACTGGTGGTGAAGGAGGGTGAACACCCCACCCCTGCACACTGGCTGCATGCCTCAAACCTCTCTGCAATTGGGGAACAGAAATAGCATCTGGTAAGTCACCAGCACGGGGGTTTTGTGCTCACCTGGAGCAGGCACATAACTGCTGCACTCCCGTGGTGCCCCAGCTGCTCGAGAGCAATGCGTCTGGAGAGACCACCCGCTCCGTGCTGGGAACCCGGGCGCTGGTGCCCAGCTCTGGCTGCTCTGTGTCTTGGTTTCTTCCCTGGGAAGAGAGGTAGGAATGACAATCTGGTTGTGGCACCATGGCACCAGGCTGCTTTGGAGCCATGTGTGGCACATGCAGTGGCTCCCTCCATCACCTGCTGGGGTTTGGGCTTGGCTGCCAGCACCAGCAGGCACCACAAGCTACAGGACATGGTACAGAGTCTGAAAGGCAGGGTTGGTCTGGCCAGGAGCAGGGATGAGGTGGGCTCTGCACCACCCGCTTGTCCTCGAGGTGCATCCCCATCCCCCAGCCCAGCAAGTCCTCATCTGCTTCCTCCTGCCTCGCCGCAGCCCCTCTGGAGTCGCTCCTGCCTACAAAGGGGCAGCAGGGCACGGCCCCTGCTCCTGCTGGACGGGTGAGCGGTCACACCACGAAAAGGGAAGAGACAGAACCAAACCTAAGAGCTGAAGCCCTGCCAGGAAGGTGGCACTGCGAGGTCTCCCAGGTGACAAACTGATTTACCTTTTGCAGCCCAGCCTGGAATATCTAGAAGGTGTTAACTTCTGGGGAATCCAGGGCGGAGCTGGGCACGGTTGTGTTAAAGGCTCATAGTACTCACCGACAGCTTCACAAGAAAGCAGGGCTGACACTACAGCAGCTTCTGGACATGGTAAAGCACAGTTGTGGCTTCCTTCCTGAAAACAGACGTCTCTGCTTGAATCCAGCAGACCCTGGAGCTCCTGGCTGGCAGTGGGGAAAGACACTGCTGGTTGCTGGCACTGGGTATTGTGCCCAGGGTCACTCTCAGGACATCAGCTCCGATCCTGCTGTCGGTCCCTCCGTTCGTGCTGCCCTCAGTGCCATGCCACGCTGCACAAGCCAAGGTTGCACCTTTGCATGAGTGGCACTCAGAGGCACCAAACCTCTTCTGTGCACGTGTCAACATAGTCCAAGGAGTTCCTGAGCCACAAACCCTTTGGGCAGGCGGGTGTTAAAAGCGAAGGACTCTGGGGGACAATAGTTGGATGCAGCTGCAGGGCTGTGCACAGACACGGCTGGTGTCAAGCCTGGATGTGCCAGACATGGCACGATGCTGAGAGGACCCTGAACAGGAGCTGCTGCCCAGTGGCACTGGGACAATCCTGTTGTCCTCCAGGAGCTAGATGAGAACATTCAAGGTGGCCCTGAACCATGGCACCAACTGTTCAGCCATGCTGGGGGAGCTGGGGCTGCACTGGCACAGCCTGGCATTGCTACTTTCTCTCTGGGACAGACACTAAGGTGGGAAACTCATCCAGACCCTGAATCCTGATTCTTGCCAAGGATGCTCTGTAGCTGCTCTTCACAGGTTTCACTGCACCAGCTTCTGCCAGGCTGGAATTTGGTAGGGAAATGCCACCTCCAAATACCCTTGACTTTCCATGGCCACTGTGGACCTCTGGCAACACATCCCTGTGTGTGCTGCAGCTTGGCCAGCCCACAGTGGGATGGGACACCTTGGTACAGAAGGGTCAGGAGCAAAGTGAGAAAGAGAACTGCCAGGTCAGAGCTGTCTTTCTGAGGCCAGAGAGGACATAGTTTGGAGTTTGCCAGGAAAATCCAGACCACTGCAAAGGGCCTTCCCCAGCCAAGGTTATCCTTGATAACACCAAACTACACCAGCTGGGCTGAGAGAAGAGGCCAGAGGGAAACAGGCTCTGCTGGAGGGAAAAGCCTCCTGGGGAGTTTCCTTCCCATGACTCTGAGAAGCCTCAGTCACCCACAGAAGCCGGGTGCCAGAGGAAAGTGTGGGCTGGGGACTGCCAGCCCATCCCCAAAGCCTCACTGCTCACCACAGTCTCCTCGTTTTGTGGGATTCGGCCCCATCCTGCTTCCCAGAGGAAACAAAAGAGGAGGAGGGGGAAGGGTCTAAGGAGAAACTTCTTCCAACTTCTCGGGAAGAGAAAAGCCCATTCAGGCAGGAAGAATACCGGCGTGGAGCTGGTCACTAAGCAACCTGCAGCAATTCCGTATGGCCCTGACATATGGGCACGGAACAAAGCTGCCTGGCTGCCCACCGAGAGCCCAGCCCACCCAGAGCCAGGCAGGGAGAGCCTGCAGGGTCCCAGGACAGAGGGCACCCACCAGCCACGCACAGCCACGCGAGGGGCAGACACGTCCAGTGGGGTCCAGAGCTCCTGGGCTTGTCCTTGGTCAGCTCTGGAGGGTGACCCCATCAAGCTCCCTCTTCATGCAGAGGCCATTTGCTGCTCAGGAGGGATTTCTGGTCTCCTCCAAAGCCCATGACAGCTCCCACAGGTCTGGAGTTCACACGGTCTGCATGCAGCATTCCCAACAGAGGCACAGTGTGTTTCAGATAACTTCCCGCTCCCACGGACACTGCAGGGCTTGCATGGGCAGAGCAGGCTACACCCTCTCCCAGATAAGCTGAATTCTTCGTTTAGATTATCAGAGGAGGGGGTTGTCCTTTGCAAACAAACTTACTGAGACACGAGAAACTGCTTGGCCTCTGCAGCACAAGGGAAAAAAAGGACAAAGGAAATTAGGCCTGACAAGCTCTGCTGACAATCCATGCTTAAATGCTTCCCTCGGAGCCCAGGGGGTCCCTGGAGACACCACTGTGCCCAGCACAAATGCTACACAAAAGGAAACCCCCTCCCAGCCACGGCAGGGCCGTGGGGAGCAGCCAGTGGGCAGCTGTGCCCCGATCCAGAGCCTAATGGGGGGCACTGGACCTGCACGGGCACTGGAAGTGGCTTTTCGCCTGCATGTGTCGTGGGGGAAACTTCCAGCCCTTCATGCATTTGTCTCCAGCATCTGATACACTTGGAGAGCAGTTGCTGGAACAAGGACAAACTCACCAGGTGTTTACCCACTTCCTCAGGGAGGTGTTTGCCCATCTCTGATCCCTGTCCTCAATGGGAAGGTGAACAAGACAGGGATGCTCAGGTATGTCTGCACAAGCTGCAGAGCACCTGCAGATGGAGGTATTCTCATTAACACTCAGTTTTGCCCTTTCCTGGCTTTGTCATCCACTTCCTCAGCTTGTAAGCAACTGCTTTGGACGCACACTAAATAACCACATCTCACAGGGTTGCAATGAAAAATCAGCTTGGCCAAAGCACTGCCATTTATTTTGTTTGCAAAACCCCTTTCAGAAGGCTTGCTGGTGGCAACCAGGCCCCTCTCAGCATGATGAAACTCCAGAGAGCAGCAAGGATGGAGAGCATCCACCCCTGGACTTGGAGAGCTCCCACCTGCCCTGGCCAAGAGGGCAAACACAGCACTCCTGGGGCAGCTGGGAGCCAAACGTGCCAAATAACAGCCAAGCAAGGACTTGTCACACCAGGACCACAACACAACATTCACATGTCCTGCAGCCAGGGGAGTCCCAGAGCAAAAGGCATCAACTTCAGCATGCCAGCTGCAGCATGGAGAGCATTTACCCACCCTTGAGCTGATGTTGATGCTCCTTCAGAAGTGGCATGAGAAGGTTACACTGGGAAGAAGTGAGACTTATCCCCTCTCAAATTACTCACCTGGAAGTGTCCAGTCCATTCTTTTTGTCTATGGGGAGCAGAGCAAGAGCAGCACCTCCAGGAATTAAGTCAACATGAAACAGAATCTGTGTGCCTACCTCCATCCACTGCAGGGGGATTTTGGTTAGAAAAGACACCCAACTCCAAGATGGGCACCACTAATGGAGAGGATCCACCCAGAATAGAAGTAGCCCCAGCCTGAGAAGCACCTCCTTGCAAAGAGAGAAAACCAGGATGAAGATGCAGGATACTGGACCATAAGCTACCCACATCCATCCTCGATCCTCTCTCCCAGTACCAGTGCCTACAGCCATCAGGAAGTCTTGCAGCAGAGCCAAAAGGGAAGTCTTTGTTGGCATGCTGCACTTTCTTGTTGTTCTTCTCTTAGTCTGTAGCATTTGCACTTTTGTAGAAACATTGTGAGAAAACAGATGTGCTGAAGGAGGGAAATACCTTTGTGGGGATGAAGTATTCCTGGAAGTCCGGAGCTAACCTTGGCTCTGGTTGTTCTCTTCCGTTCCCCGTGAGGTGATATTGAGATTTCTTAGGCAACAGCCCTTGTCACACAATCAGGATCTCTGGTAAAGCTTCATGATATTCTCATCATGAAGCTTTTTCCACACCTCCTTCTCCAGTTTGAAGTCATGGTTAGTGTAGAAAATCAGACGTTTCCAATCCCTGTCATAGTAGTGATCCGAGTACTTCTCATGACCCTCCGTGATGTAGCCATAAGCACTCACCTGGGAAAGAGGGAGGGCTCATTGGGGAGAGGCACCAAGGATAGAGGGAGCTAAGTGAAATACAGCACAGTTCCAAAAGCAGGGAGGGAGCACAGGACAGGGATGAAAGCCAGGACTCTTCCAAGTGACCTGGCATGGGGGTCCTTTGGACCAGACTGTGAACAGCGGCTCCAGAGAGCCTGCTCGCCTCTCACTGCCTCCCTGGGAGGCAGATGGTTCCCAGGCCACAGCAGGCTCCTCTGTGAACTATTCTGGGGCTGTTTCTCTTGTCTTCAATCTCCTCCTCCACAGCTGACAAGAAGCCATATACCCTCCAGGCAGATGGTAGGCATGGTTGGAGCCACCCCTGCTCTGCCCTGTCATCCTATCCCCCCTTCCAGGCAGTGCTGTGGGCAAGGATGGTCATTCCCTCACCTGGTCACAGAGATGGAGGGCAGTCAGCAGCAGGAAGGCCCCCGTGGTGGGTCTGTACAGGCGCCAGTAGGGCTTTTCCAGACTTTTAGATTTCAAAAACCTGCAGCAGGACAGAAGAAAGCACCGAGAAGTTGCCAGGTGTGGTGGTTCAAGGTGGGCACACGCGTCCCCCTGTGGCATCTTCCCTCCTTGCAGCAGGTTCTGGCCACATAAGGCATTTCAGACAAGCCACGAGTATGCCCAGATGGGTGGGTACTGCTGCGTGCTCAGTGAAGCACCAGCCCAGCCCAGAATACTCCATCACCTGCACTCAAACCTAAGCCCAGCTCTGCCTCAGCTTTACATAAGTGGTAGGTCTTGAGGCAGTGGGGATAAAGAGTGGGTGGATTAAAGGATGTGGTGTGTTAAAGCCCACTCTTAAACCTGTCCTTTGCCTTGCAGTGCAGAAGTGGCTTTGAAGATCCCTTGTTATATCCTACCCCCTGTGTGCATTTAGGAGTGAAACAAGACATAGGAAAATTGCAAAGGAGGGTCACAAATCCTGCTAGGAACTGCAGTGCTTTATGCCAGAAGTTGTTAGGAGGGCAGGAGGGCACACCAGGAATAAAGAGCATTCTTGGAGAAGACTCAACTCAGAGGAGAGATGGTAGAATGAGCAGGGAGGTGCAAGCCACCTGGCACTGCCTTTGCCTTCTCTCACAGACAGCAAAACTCAGCTCTCAAGGAGACTGAAGGGTAAAAGCAGCCAAAGCAGGGCAAAACAGGAGCTCTTCTTCCTGCATCTCTTGGTCATGTGTGCCCACGATTGGCAGATCTGACAGTGACAGTGTCCAGCAGGCTTGTGAAAAGGGTTAGAGAGGCAAAAAAGAGCTGCCAGGCCAGGCAAATGGGACATTGAAGAAGAGCCCCTTATTGTGTTTGAGGGCAGGAGAGAAGGGCTGCTACAGGGCCTTCCTCCAAGGTGCTAAGTAATGGGGAAAAGGAAAGGTTGGTCCAGAACCAGGTCAACTATTCTGGCACTTCAGCAACACTCTTGCCACAGCTACAGTTGCCCAGGACCTCTTTTGGATGCAAAAAGCCAAACTGTCTGATTGCTGTTGCTTCTCCAGCTCACAGATGCTGGACATCTACCCACCACCAACATCCCACTGCAGCACCACTGACAATTCCAATGGAATGCACACTGACAAAGCTTAGCCCAAATCTGGTGGAGTGACTGAACTGCAGTTACAGGGGAGTGAGCTGGGAGGAGAGACACAGAGACAGACACAGACAGGGCTGGGAGAAAGAATAAGCCTGTTAGAGCACATAACCCCCATCACCTGTTTTTCATATATCTGAGGAAATCAGGGTGAACCACCAGGTATTTGTCCATCGTGAAATCTTCATCAAATCTCTCCCGGGGCCTCTGCCTAAGGACAGGAATGTGGAGACTCAGGACAAGTGCCTATATTTCATCACAGCTGAAAAGCATGAGCCCTGATGCACTTGGTGAGAAGAGAACCACCACAAACACTGTTATTCTCCATAATCTGCATCGCAGAGGAAGAGATCAGGGAGGAAAGGCAAAAACAGAAGACATGAATATCAAAATTGTGTGTGCGTATAGAGAAGAACTGGTGAACCCAGGCCTTCACCCATGTTCAGACACCAGACCAGCCAACAGATGTATTCACCCCAGAGGACCACAAAGCTTTCTCCAAGCTCTGGCTACACATCACTGAAATCAGCTGCTTCTTGGAAGTGTATTTGTTACAGCAGCGCTCAGAGCTGGGAAGGATAAATCTGCAAGAGGCAAGAGGCTTTAAGCTTGCTTTCCCCTGGCCTGCACCTCAGCAGGGCTGAACACAGTGGAGAGGAAGAGCACACAGCAAATTGCTCCAGACCAAAGGATGTACAGGTGGGGCCAATTTTGTTTACCCATAGTGGTTCAAGAATCCTTTCCTGATGTTCTTGTTCAGCAGAAGAGCCTTCAGCCACTCATAGTCTCTAGCTCCCTCCAGGAAGTGAATGTATCTGACATGCTAAGAAAACAAGTGAGCATTAATGAGCAGCACAAGAGAGACACATTCTTTAAAAACAAAAGACCAGCAGGCAATTGGGCTCACTGAGGTTCTTGGACACTGTTGGTCTGCAGCTTTTAACCAGTCCACAGAAGCACAAAGCAGACAACATCTGATGTGCAGCTACGTGTACGAGTCACAGGGCCAGGGCAGGACTGGTGCCACTGCAAATCCCACTCCGAGCCAAGCCCACCCAGGCTCCCCCATAAGGGTAATGTGAAAGTGCTCAGCCCCTTTGCTCCTCATGTATGGCAAGGTCAGAACTGAAGACTGCTGACTAACAGCACCCTGTCAAAGCTGTGCACGTGTACAGAGTGGACCTGACTTACTTGTCCTCGTGGGATATTGCTGAACCCTCTGCGTCCCAAGATCTGGAGAGAAGTCACCAGGGAGTAGGCTGTGAATCCATAAAAGGAAGTTTTTGTTCCCACATCTTTTTCATAACCTTTGATTACAGCCCCGCTCACCCTGGCCGTGGAAATCAAACAGGAGCAGAGTTAGCAGGTAACCACTGAAACCCCTCACATCGTGTTAATAACAGGAAAAGACAGCGTTAGTCTGGAGGAAGGGAAGATTAAGGCTCATTTGAGTTACACCTCTTGATCTGCAGGACAGCCACGTCCCCCTGCTTTGGAGATGGCTCCTTATGGTTCATCTGTGAACCCAGGCTCTTCCTGGGTGTTTAGGAACTTTTCAATTCCTTTTTAGCTTTTCATCTCCTGCCATCATCCCACTTTGGCCCATGGCAGTGAGTGCAATACTAGGAGAGATGAAGTTATCCAGCTGTAATTATCTGCTAGCCAGAATAACCCAGCTGTGTATCTTCTAAGAAGGAAGCCTGCCTTACCGGAAGACATAGTCATGGGAGTCAATCTCCTGTCCCATCCCAGAGTTATTCAGTATTCCTCCGTTCCCCACAACAGCACAGCTGATGCATGTTGGGATGCTGCTGTTGCTGTTGGCCAGGAGCAGCTGCTGGTGGCGATTCGGAGGCAGCAGGGACATGACTTCTTGCACCACTGCGAAGCAAACGTGGTGGAGAGTTATCATCAAGAGCCTGTGGGATGGACACAATGAAACCACCACAGTTCCCACCACGAGATCCACCTAGCCTGATGCCTTCGACGTGGAGATGCTGCAGACCTCCAGCTACTTGGCATAAGGTTCCTGTTGGAAGTTTGACATGCCCTGAGGGACTCACACGAGTAATTCAGCTCCATGAAACCATACGGAGGTGCAAAATGCTCCAGGCGGTGCCACTCACTGTCATTGAAGCATCTCTTGTCTGTGAAGAGCACGATGTTGGGCAGGAAAAGATCTCGCAGCCAGCCAGACTTGGCAGCTTTGCCCTTCACTGATTCAGAGCAGGTCTTGAAAAACAAAACCAAAATAATAAGGGCTGATTAGCAGGGAGCTGATAAACCTGATTGAGCATCAGTGCTTGTGTGCCTGTGTGTGAGAGCATCAGAAAGAAGCACAGAAACTCCAGTGGTGTATCATCCATTCCCTTCAGTGTCCTCCTCACCATGAACATGAGGTGTAATTTCAGTCCCACATCAATAACCACCTGGTGGGAAGTTGCCTATAAGGAAGCCAGGGTGACTCCAGGTCTCTGAGACTTTTCAGAACAATAGGCTGGCAACGCTCACATGTTTTACTGGCTTTAGGCCTCATTAATTAAGGGCATACTAATAGGTCTAACTTAAACATCACAAACAAGGCCAGCAGTCCCTGTTGGCAATGCACCTCAGAGGGTCCTGGTCTCAGAGTGCACATGAACAAACACACTGAGCAAATGTGAGACCAGATCACCACCATCACTGCCTTTAAAGAGAAGAAAAAGCATGCAAACAACTTGCTGCACATCATAAATGAATCGCAGAGAAGTGAGCGGTTGAGAAGGGAGTCCAAGCCAGGTTATCCTCTTTGACAAGAGCTGGGCTGTGTGTGCAGATGGAGAGCAAACAACCCCACTGTGTTGGATTTTCCACTGATCAAATTGGGCTCTACTTTCTTAGACATCTTCCCTAAATACTTCCTGCAATACCTATTGAAAGACAAAGCAGGAGACCAAGTGACCCACATGCTCAGCTCAAATCCCCAACCATGACCAGACTGCGCTGCCAAAGCCTTGCTGTGCTCACCACAGCTGTGCTGGGCTCTCTGCTATGGATGAGGATGACAAACCAGTTGCAGTCTGAAGAGAGAACCCTCATTCTGTCTGTCACAAGGATTGCAACGAGAAGGACATTGGGGAGGGTTTCATGCTGGCATCACTTCATTTGCAGCACATTTTGTGTCCAAAGACAGGGACATTCCCTTCCTGTTGAAGCTGTACTTTGTACTGTCCAAGGCTTGGTACTTCTTGTGCCTCCACAGCTAGACTGGATCAATACCAGAGGAACTAGGGAAAAGTCTGATCATTGAGGAAATGAAGGAAGTGGGAGTGCTCCCAGTTGCTCCCTCTCTCAGCAGAATTAGAGATCAGGTTTGGGAGTGAGACCCAACATGCAATATCTGGATCTATGTCTTCACTAAAGACCTTTTTGTGTGCCTTTGCTCCTCTATTCCCTGCTGAGGCAGGGTTTTCCTCACCATCTCAGCTGTTCTGCACACCCAGATGCTCTGCAACGGGCCCCTCTGCTGTGACTCAGTAAGGCCAGGCCAGTGCATGAACTCAAGCGTTTAACATCCAAATTCTACATTTAATAGTCACAGATCTTTGGATAACAGATGTATCTTTGGGGTCAGCTGCTCCTCTCAAGTGGTTCAATGCCACACTGAAGAGCACAAACCATCAGCAAAAGAATGGCTCACACAAAGGGGCAATGGGGAACATCAAAATACCACAAGGGAGAGAGAACTCAAAAATAAAACATCAAAACAATAACACTCATCCTAGGATTTTTTTTTATCAGCCCAGTTAATCTACCTCTGCTCTCTGCATGTCTCCCAGGGCATCCTGGGGCTGGGGAATGTGGTTAAATTTTTCAGAAGTAGCTCCTGATCCACTGGGGCTCCAACAACATGGTGCCCACAGCCTGGAGAGACTCACAGAATCATAGAATCACAGAATCTTCCGGTTGCAAAAGACCTTTGAGATCATCGAGTCCAACCTCACCCATTATCCACCAAACCATGTCCCTCAAAAACTCATCTATGCTTTTTTTAAACACCTCCAGGGATGGTGACTCATGGAGCAACATCTACATTCCCCCTAATGCCACCAAAATGAGACAAGGCAATGGTGGAAGGTTGCAGCACTGAAACTTGAAACAGGCAAAGTGGTTCATCTAAGACCACTGAGCTAGAAGAGGTGCTCCTGTCCTCTGCCCACCTGGGTCACAGCAGCATCTGCACACACCAGTGAACTGACCTACCAATCTGGAGATCATCCTCAGCTGCAGAGGGCACACACACCCTGGGGACAGCAGACAAGGAGGTCAACAGGGAGGCGAACATACAACAACCATCACACCTACCGATGGCGGAGATGAGTTGTCCAGCAGGTACTTGTCCTCAAAGTCCCACCGTGGCTCAGACTTGAAGTCAGCAGCCCTCAGTTTCTTCTTTTCTGCCACTGCAGCAGCCTGAGGAACAGGCCTTACAGTTCTCACTGATGAAGGAGGCTCTTTTGGCTTTGTTTGGTCTTTGGATATGTTGCTTCCGTGAGCTCCCTTCACCCCAGATGATGGTTTCACTGTTGCCTTTTCCCTGGCTCCCTCCACCCTGGGAAGTGGTTTCACTATTGTCTTTTCCTTGCCTTTTTCCATTCCTGAGGCTGGTCTCACTGTTTCCCCCTTGTTTCCCTGCATCCTAGGGGCTGTTTTCACTGTTGTTTTCTTCATTCCCTCCAGCAGGGATTGTGCTTTTACAGTCATGTTCTCCTTGGCTTTCTCTACCCTGGCAAACGGTTTTGCCATTTTCTTCTGCTCCTCCTTTCCTTCCCATCTTGATGTCCTCTCAACCATATCTTGTCTGAGCCTTTTGATTTCTCTCCCCAAAGTCACCTTTGAAAAGCTCCTTGTGATCCCATGATCAGAATAGTTTGAACCCAGCCGCTCCTCGGTGTCCGCTTGTAGCGTATCTGGTGCACGTTGGAAGATGCTCAATGGT
The DNA here is from genome assembly GCA_033558185.1 of Dromococcyx pavoninus. NCBI lineage: Eukaryota > Metazoa > Chordata > Aves > Cuculiformes > Neomorphidae > Dromococcyx > Dromococcyx pavoninus. The sequence continues at coordinate 132,802 of JAUMJL010000695.1, forward strand.
CTGAATGCAAGCAAAGGAAAAGCAGACACATCACACACACCTTCTACATAATAATGAACACCCTTCAGCCCATTTCTAGTGCTTTTCTCTGTGCTTCAGCACGACCACTGCCTATGACCACCACGCTCACAGGACTTGCCTTGACACCTGCCACTGAGTTTCTGCAGGATGCTGTATGAATTCAGTTTCATTTTCAACTTCACCACTAAAATGTTAGTCACCTTCCCAGACCACTCTGGCCTGAATGCAGCAGCTCATCTCCCCACTAAGTGAATCCCACAGGCTCCACGCTCCCCTTCAGCACTTGGCTCATGAAACATCCACAAGGGCAGTAACTGCAAACCAGCACGGAACAGCTTTGCTCGGCGCTGGGCAGGACCCCTGGCAACGTCCCCAGAGCTCTGCAGGACTGTTTTAGAGATCCTGAGCTCAGGACACGGCTCACACCATGAAGGCAGCCATCTGGCTCTCTTCTTTGCCAGCAGAGTCAAGTGCTTCAGCAACAGAGCATGAAGATCTTCCAGAATTCAGTAAGGCAAGTCTAATAATAAGTGAAACTCACTCCTTTACCATACGTCACTTCTTGAGCACATTTGGGGCCACAAGGCACTTTTTCCTCTCCTGCTCCCACTCAGTGAGCCAATGCAATGGCATCACACAGCACTCGCCAGGTACATGTCTTAAGACAGGCACTTTGAAGATGTTAAAATACACTCTGAAGCTTAAAAATGTAAAATTTCTGCCTTTTCAGCAATCACCTCTAATAGAGCAGCTGCCCTGTTGCCTGATTCAGAGGCACCGGAGGGATATCACCGGAGGATACAGCTGCCAGCAGCGGAAAAACCACCTGCAACAAGACTGGGCTGAAACCCAGCAAACAAAATCAGGACAGAAGTGGTAGATTTTTGTATTAAACATTCATTCTTATCTGCACATGGCTGGAGGGTGGAACAGGAAAAAGGAGAGTGAAAAATTCCTGCAGCTGAGCTTTTACGTACAAGCAAAGCTCTTCAGGATAAACCGGCGCGGTTGCGACAGTCTGATTCACACTCACGTTCACTCTTTGCATGATGCATTTGTTCTGGAGAACTGGATTGCTTCCGAGGTGATAAATGGGGAAAAAACCACTTCTGCAGATAGCAGGCTGTAGGTAACAGTTCAATTGCTGCTGAAGCTTCAGAGTGGTACAGCATTCATTAACCTGACTAGGAAATGATCAACTAAGGAGGCTTTGAAAAATCATTTTGTATCAGCTAACTTTTCCAATGTTATTTCAAGGAAAAAGAGGTTGTGGTAAAGGGCCTATCAGCTCCCCCTCGACCTCCCCTCATAATCATTGGCCAGTTTAAACCAAGAATACAGCAGCTGCTTTCTATCATAGTGCCTCATGTATAAACTTGTGTTACTGTTTACTGCCTAAGAGGGAAAATTTTATACATAACTCTAAATAAAGAGAAACTTGGTAAGGCAGCTCAGGCTCTTAAATCCCTGGGTGATTTTCTGTTGTGTTTTTAAGATGATGTTTAAAATTTTGAAATTAAAGAGCAGAGAACAAATAAAACAGGACAGTCTGACAAACCACCCCCCTCCTCGACTTTCTGTGTCTCTCACGGCACAGATTCCATGCCAGCTCTATTACACTTTAATTTCAAACACTTTGCCAAGCAGAGAGTAAACTGAAGGCCCTTCACATCCAAAACCTTGCTCCCTGCAGTCAGACCCACACGGCCAGGCCCTTGTGCCCACACAGGATCCTGCTCTCCTGACTGGCATTTTAAATCCAGACACCTGGCCAAAGCAGCTCATCAAATTTCAGACTCTAGAATCCAGCTGGCAAACAACTACAGAACCTCAATGATTTTACTGTCATTTTCCTCTCCATTTAGAAAACTCCAGGACAAATAGGGGATAAAGCCAAGAAAATGCTGCTTTGTGTATTTTGCATTCATACAAAGGTACAGGAATAGAAGTGACACACTGATAACCACACACAGCTCATGCCTAGTGATGTTTCACTTCAGTTGCAAAAATAGGGACATTTCCATTATCCGAAACTACAGCAGAATGAAATGGCTTCGAGCAGCTGGGCATGGAGAGCCAGTTCTTGTCCCAGCTCTGCTACTGGGCTCTGTGACCCAGGACAACTCACTTTACTCCTCTACACCTTTTCCTTCTCCCCGCCTCCCTTGTGCAGATTCCGACCTCTCCAAACTGACAGCTCGTGGTGTGGTCTCAAGTCACTGGAACTGAGCTAAGCTCATACCACCTCCAGAAGAGCTGTAGGTGTTCCCAGCCTGATCCCAGCATAAGCTCTGAGAGGTCCAGCTGAAAACTAACCCCACCAAGATGAGTCAGATGAGCTCATTGGGTGAGCTGGGATCACAGGAGGGCTGGTGGGGAGGCAGGGGAGCAGTGCCCTGTTGCCCAGAGTTGGTGCCCTGTGCTGTGTGAGTGAGCCATACTTGTACTGGGAAGGCTGATATCTGCTGCTCAGGCAAGGAACAGTGCTTCCAAGGATGCTGGAGACATTTTACTGCAGTCTACACCTCAATCCTGTCCACATCCATTCTTGTAGGATTTACTTGAACATTTGTAGAGAAAAATAATACATATATTATTGATCATGTCTGCATGACATTGGTCCCCCAGTATTTGTATTAGGAATGATGTTGAACTCACTACAAATTCAAAGGCATCCCACCAAATTCAATGTCCAGCAACGCAATCTGGACTAATGCTGAATGAGGTCTCTCTGGGAACCACCAGGAAAAGCAAATACTATGCAGTGCCAAAGTAGGAAAATAGGGAGCAGGAGTAAAGAAAAAGCTGCTTTTTTAAACAGCTACTCAAGGACTGGAAAAAAGGAATCCAGCAGACTGGGTTTGCCTGTGGATCTTCCAGCACTGAGCTCTGATTGTACACAATGCTAAAGCAAAGTGGTCACCTAACAGAGATTAGAAGTGCAAGTTTCAGGGTAAAAAGGTACAGAGATAAAGAAAGTGAGCACAAGCACCCTATCCAGACAGCACGAATAACAGGAAAGCAGGTCTCTTACCTGAAAAACCTTGTCTCTGACAAACCAAACCAGGAGCTGAAATTAGCAATGAAGATGTAAATATGTGTGAAAACAACGAGCCAAATGAGGACTCTGGAAGTTCTAGGAAGTTTTCTCCTGAAAACCCACATGGTGAGATGTCTGAGGGCGACGGAGGCTCTGCTGCTGCTGCTCAGGTGTGCTCCCCAAGCAGTGCTTTCCAAAGGTGTGTTGAACAAGAGGGCTGGCCTTTTCTCTGGGTTTCCCTACAAGAACACGCACACCCTCTCTCACAACTCCCCCAGACACTCTGCACACCGATACAATTGCTCAGACAAGACAGCAGCTTTCACCAGTCCCATCTATCACCCTAAGCTCATTGCAACACAGAGTTACTGCAAACAATGGAAGTTTCCTATATTTGCCTTAATGAGCTTAGGAAACCCTAATCTCATTGAAGCATCACTGGCAGTATTTGTGTGAAATATGGAAGCAGCCATAGTTACAGTCAAAGAAACTAACTTTTGGCCCACCACCTGCCTGAGGACTATGGCAAGATTCTAGGCATAACCACACACAGATTTTTACTTTCTCCTTCATGCAGTACTTGCCTGCACGAGCTGATGGCTAGATACACATCCATTTTACCTTGTGATTGCTTTGAAACAAGTCTAAGTAAGACTCCTTGCAAATTCACATAGAACAGAGGAGTTTGTCTTTGAAGACCAATTAGTGCTTGGGTAGAACACTAGAGGACAGGCCTTTGAGTCAGACAGTCCCCTTCCTCTAATAAAGCTGACCTGCCTATAGGGCAACTGGAAAAGCTTCAATCCAGCATTTCACTTGTCTGAGAGGTGCCACCTTCATCACAGTCTAACCCTGCTATTGCTGACAAACTTGTTACACAGGCCTGCCTGCAGCTCAGGGTCCTGAGCTGGCTCCAGGGTTTGCCACTTCAGCAATACACACTCTTCAGTTGCTCTTCTCCGTGAGCTCTCAGTCAAGCTTCCTCCAATATCAACTCCAGGACTGGTCTTTCACTTTTAGCTTTTAAACTCTTGCCTCATCACTTCACAGGAATCATTGAGTGACCAGGAAATAACAGCTATGTCAGTCCACCACTAAAGCAGGACACGGATGGGTTTGAGTCTGCAGCCTGTTGTAGAACTCCAAAGAGGTAGATCACCCTGGTGACCTCCACAGCACAGCACCTTGAAATGCAGCTGGTTTCAAGGGAGCACCTAACGTATCTGAATTGTTATTCCACGTAACACCAGGATGTATTTCAGGTTTCTCATATCTGTGAATCATTCCTTCACAGACAGACAGACAACTGCCTTCTACACCACTGCCCTTAGTGAGACTCTGGTCATTTGGGTCTTGTACAGTACAACCAGGCTTTGCTCATCAACAGTGTCAGCTGAAATAAGGCTTCGTTAATGCCATGTGCACACAAAACGCTCCAAGGGTTAGGAATTCCTGCCACAACCCTTGATTTGAGTCATAAGCATAGTCATTGATAGGCAGCACCTGACAGTCTCTCTGCCCATCCCAAGTTCAACAATACATATCTCATCCTCTCCTCTTCGTGAAAATCAGGAATCTGCCTGGAGATTACCCTTTGGCCATCCAGAACACAACTCCCCCCAGCAGAGTGAAAGATTAGCAGAGATGAACACCACAGCCAGAGAAACACTTACCTGCACCAGAGATGAAGTTCACAGGAAGCTGTTAACTATTAACCCCGACAGTTTAAGAGGAGATGGCCATATTTTTTCTTAAAACATAGGCTGCTTTTGCACAGCTCTTATCAAAAATTAAGCTCAAAAAAAAAAAAAAGCTTTTGTTGACAATATCACAAATCTCAGAAGCCAGCACTGACACTGCTACTGAACACACAGAGAACTGAAGATGTTTGCTCTAAGTTACAGGAAAGCCACTCAACAGGTTTCACACTTACCCTGCACCCCTCCATGCAACAGCAAAAAGCTACAAGGACTCCCTCTACAAGGCTCAGCAGCAGCTGCATTTCTTTGTTGTCCGTATTTCTTGACTAGTTAAGCTCTCTGGATTTAAGTGCTGACATTGGTTTGCAGAGGACCTAGGAGAGAAAACTGAAACAATAACACAAGTCTGAAAAGCCCTTGAAGAGACACGAGGGAGGTTGTTAGTCCAGGGTACAACCCTGCTTCCATCTACAACAAAACATTTCACTACTGCTCAAACTACTTTAGGAAGCTGGTGAAGGGGCTGGAGAACAAGTGCTACAAGGAGTGGCTGAGGGAACTGGGGTTGCTTAGCCTGGAGAAGAGGAGGCTGAGGGGAGACCGCATCCCTGTCTACAACTGCCTGAAAGGGGGCTGTGGTGAGGTGGGTGTTGGTCTGCTCTCCCAAGAGACAGGCGATAGGACGAGACGAAATGGCTTCAAGTTGCACCATGAAAGGTTCAGACTAGACCTTAGGAAATATTTCTTCACTGAAAGGGTTCTCAGGCACTGACAGATGTTGCCCAGAGAGGTGGCTGAGTCTCCATCCCAGGAGGTATTTAAAAGATGGATAAATGAGTTTCTCAAGGATCTGGTTTAGTAGTGGACAGGTATGGTTGGACTCAACGATCTCAAAGGTCTTTTCCAATGAGGTGATTCTATGATTCTATGAAACTGAGCCTAGAACCAAAGGAGATCTGTTGAACAATTACAGGCACAGAGAAAGGAATCAGCCAAGGTATTGCCATGGAGGGCAGCCCTCGTTAGCTCCAGGCAATTCCAGAGAGGCAGGGAACAGGTCTGGGTGTGTAGCAGGCAAGCAGCAACTCTGTGCCTACAAGATTTCCAACAGGACTTTCTTAGAGGATCAAGTTCTGAAGCACTGACAGGCAGCATACACAGCAATGGCTTCATTTCAGCCTTCCTATTTCAAGCCCTATGCATCTTCCAAGCATACCTGGGGGGCTGAACTAGATCACCTGTAAAGGTCCCTTCCAATCTAAACCATTCTAGGATTCCATGATACGAACACTTGTGTGTGATCACAAGGCTTTTTTTTATTAATAGGGTCCCCAAAGGGAAATTCTGGAGGCAGCAAACATTTTCCTTCAATCACCTCCATGTACCATTACTGCAAAACTAAGAGTTACAAGGGACAGCAAGATTCCTTCAACCAGAAAAAGACAGCTTACTTTGCTTGTAAGGGACTGTGCTGGCAATTGTGGAGAGCATGTCTGTTGTCTGTGTGTAGGAGAGACTGGGCTTGGGGGAAGATCCAGACCTCTGGCAAGCACATCAGCCAAAGGCTGGCTTGCTATGCACAAAAAACCCACACAGCTTTTCACCTTCTTGGTGTAAGAAAATAAAACCTAAAAAACCCTATCAGAGAACTTCCTCACGCTTCCTCAGAATATTATTTCATCATCTTCCATTCCCACTGCTGAAATCAGTCTAGCAGAGCTCAGGCAGCCAGGGTCATTAGCTCATATATGAAGTCAGACTGGGAAATGGGGATGTATTGCAACTCCTCAGGATGGCCTGGTGAAAACTGAGGCCAAAAGCAGAGCTGCTCCCTTGTAAAGGTCTATAAAAAGTATGATTCCTGGGATACATAGGGCTTCCAGCCCACAGACAGGGAGATAATAAGCAAAGACTGCACCCAATACAGAGGCTGGCAGCCTCTCAAGGGCCGCAGGCCAGATGCCAGTCTCCTTTTCCAAATGGCACGTTTCTCTGGCTGTTCTACCAGCAGTCCCAGGAGATGCTGCTTCCCTCATGGTGCAGAGACTCCAAGCCCAGCACTGCTGCTCCACATTCCGTGTGTCCAGGGACCAATACCAATGCCCACACCAGAAGCTCTTCTATGCTTTTGCACTGTGAAAACAAGAAGACTTTTTTTCCCCAGCAAACTCCACCTGGGACCATCAAGTGAAGATGGTTATCTGTTAGCCCTTTTCCTTCCCTAACAGTTGATTTAATTCCACATCCACTTAATTGCATCCTTAATTACATCCTGGACAGATAAAAGGCAGATTGGCCTTTCTGCTTTGGTTTTCTTTTTAATAAACAAACTTTATGTCCATTAGGTTGTGAGTTATGTGTGTTGTGGGTGTCAGCTAGAGTCTGAGGTATGCCAACAATTCATCTGTGTGCACGTTCTCCAGAGGGCTGTGTATCAGATCTTGCCTATTGGCCTGTACCCTGTGTGCTTTCTGCTTTCCTGTGCCTCTGGGCTACAGAACACAGCATCAGAAGATGTGCTTTAAGGAGAGCTGCTCTAGGAATTGATCAAGCTTCACTGCAGGACAAACTTGTCTTTCTGTGATGTTCACAACATACTAAAACTGCTATTTGTCTGCAGCCAGTGGAATAAAGACCTGCTAATGAAGCTGGGGATGTCTGGACCTGTCCACAGTGTTACTTGATGGTGTAAGAATTGAGTGAGTTATAACTGGAAGAGAAAAAGAATGACATTGCCTGCACGATGCAACTGCTCAGTGGTTATGCTTGTGGCTTAGCAAAGGTTTGGCTTGGAAATGTTAGGTTCTTGTTTTCCCCTCCCAGTTCAGCAGTCACCTTCAGAACCACACGCTTTCAGGCTGGGAACCCAGTGGGGAAAGACATTACAAGAGCAAACTCTGCACAGCTATTTGTCTTGCTTTCACCAAACAAAACCGATAACTGCCAAGCTTCCTTCAATTCCACACTCACTGGCCTTTTTCCAGCAAGTCCCTTGTCTTCTGTGCCAAACCTTCTCTCAAAAACACTGAAAACCACCCAGAGACAACAGCATTTACTGGGGCAAAGCCCCCACCTCTTCTACTGCTGCGCTTGCAAGAATATTCACAGTTTTGTCAGAGAACTGTGCCGGGAGTGGGGACCAGCTTAGAGAGCCAACAGGTCTGTGCTCTCCACGGGCTGAAGGGCCCCAGGAGAGGAAGGCACAGTGGCTTTCATGGTGGAACACTAGCAAATGCCTCCTCAGTGTCCACACAGCAGAGCTGCAGAGAGTGGAAAAGTAGCTGGGTTTTTATTAGTGCTGGTTTGTTTGCTTGGTATTCAGCCCCACTCAGCTAATGCCCCAGTAAAGAAGCTGCCTTGAATCTACGTTGTAACAGCTGATGATACAGGTTCAAATTGGAATATTTCCCCCTCTCCCACTTGGTAATGGAAACACAGGCAGGTTCCTCCAGCCAGCTCCCACCCACCAAGGAAAGTCCTTCCCTGGAGCAGTCACTGGGAGATGGGGCATAAATGCTCTGAATTTGGCCATATTACAGCCTCTGGTCACTGGAATTAATTTTAGTTCTCTCTGCAAGCACAATGACTGAGCATACTTCCTGTGGCCACAGCTACAGTTGTTAACCTTTCTGTGTTGAGGGAAGCAGACTAAGCCTCCCATCACACTGCTTTTCTGCTTCTTGTGCTCTTCACCATCCACCTCTACCTGCTGCAACACTGAAACAGCTCTGGTCCTGGCATTCCTTTCTCAGATACACAAAGCTGGGAAGATGGATGAGCCACTTCATCTGAGAATTAAAAAAAACCCAGAAAAATACACTTCCAGCAACAATGGCTGGAAATGTCAGCTGGAGTTACACAGGCTGGAAAGAACCAGGGCTCCTTTATCCAAATGCCTCCCTCAACAGCCTTTTGTTTGTGCCATCCCAGCAGGAAGCCTAGCACATCACCCCAGAGCTGGCAGACAGAGAGACAAAACTGACACCACTTAGGGGCTGATTTGGTTTCTGCATTTTTTTCCTCTTTAAATTCTGTTTAATGGAAAAGAAGAAAAGACTTTGTTCCTTGGCTAGGAATCTCTCAGAGAGCTGTTCCCCCAAGAAGCAGGGCAGTACTGCAGACAGGTGAGGAGGTGATTTATTAAACTCATGCCTAGCCCATCAGTAAAGCAGCCTCTCCAGCTCCTGTCCCTGACAGCTGCCAGGAGCAGGAGCATTCCAGGATCCTCCACTGCTCCAGAGAAAGAAGAAGAAGAATCACAAAGCCCAAATCCCTCTCTGTACCCCTGGCAAAAAAATGCAGGTATATTATCTTAACACTTCATGTCTGGCTGCAAAAATCTGGCTGCACAGATATGAATTACAGAATCACATCTGTGCAGGGCTCTACTAATTTTAGAGCCAGAAGTGAAATGTTTCTTGCTAAAGGTCTTTCCCATACTTTTCCCACTGACTTAACATCAGACTATCCCTCCTGATACGTGGCAGGACAAATGTGCCATCTGGCATCCTTTGAGGTGAGAAGTGCTACAGGAATGTGAGATCCAAGCCTGCTTTTTGAGTGGTATAAATCATTGTGTCCCTGACTTACACTTGGAAAATGTGGCCTCAGTGCCTTCCTCTCTGTTCCTGACGGATGGATGCATCGGAGAAGGGCAGTCACATCTTCAGCTGCACAGGGTCCTGTGAGAAGAAAGATGAATTTACTGCTGGAAATCACATGCTTCTCCTCTCTTCTCTCTTTTGTCTATTGTCTTCTATTTAACCATTCTTCTCCTGCTTTATTTAGATACCTAGAGGGTCCTGTGCTACTGATCTCCTTCCTCTTCCTGTTAACCTGTCAGAGGCTTTTGCCAGCCACGGAGAGAAGGTAATTCTTTGTCACTCCAGCTGCACAACACTTATCAAACTCACACTGGGAAAACCCCAAGCAAAGTAACTGCTGGGCAGGAGAGCAGCACACTGTGCTATTGTAGAGGAAACACGAGATCCCTGCGTTCCCTCCCTGTTCCCCAGGAACTGCTCAGCATCTGTTCAACCAAAGTTTGTTTCACAGGCCTTAGATCTGCAGAGAGGAAACCCCTGTTGCACAGTCTCAGCCAGGGCCAAAAGGATCAGCCAGTCTGTTTCTAATAATGCTGTGCAATGTCATTATTTATCTCCTCCCGCGAGCTGCACTTCCTAAAGATGGATGTCACTCCATGGCAAAGAAACACATGGCAAGGGGAAGTCAGACAAGACATTCACTGAGTGTGTTTGTTCCTAGCTCTGCAGCTTGCATCTCAAGCCTTGTGTCCCCATTTTTAGTTACCAAATGAGAATGACCAGGCCTTGAAACATCATCTCATGCAGCTCCAAGCTTCAGTGATATCTAAACCCACATTTAGATAGACATTGAGGTGCTGGAGCACATCCAGAGAAGGGCAATGGAGTTGGAAAAGGGTCTGGAGCACAGACATGAGGAGTGGCTGAGGGAATTGGGGCTCTTTAGTCTGGAGAAAAGAAGGCTGCAGGGAGAAGTTATTGCTCCTATAACTGCCTGAAAGGAGGTTGTAGCCAGGTGAGTGTTGGTCTCTTCTCCCAAGGGAGAAGTGACAGGTTGGGAGGAAATGGCCTCAAATTGCACCGGGGAGGTTTAGACTTGATATTGGAAAAAAATTCTTCATGGCAAGGCTGTCCAGCACTCGAACCACCTGCCAGGGAAGTGGTGGAGCCACCATCACTGGAGGGATTTTGGAGACGTGTAGATGTGTTGCTTAGGGATAGGCCTTAGTGTTGGAGTTGGCATTGCTTGGTTGATGGCTGGACTCGATGATTTGAAAGGTCTTTTGCCACCTAAATGATTCTCTGATTCTATAAACCAGCCCTGTGACTCCAAAGAGATGTCAGTTGGGGCTTGTTGATCTTTCAGCACTTGAAGTTTGCCTCCCTCTCCCTAAGCAATCTACACTGCTGTGTCATACTCCACTGCTTGTCATCTTTGCTCTACCCCACCTTTCAGCTTGGTCAATGTTTGAGTTCATATTTACCCCTTGATACTGTAACTGTAAGTAAACAGAAGCCCAGCAAACTAATAATAATTAATATCTTAAGAGTAAATGTGCAAAACAATCAAGAGCAACAGGACACTGACAACTCCATAGAAAATAAGGACTCCTCTTGCTATTTAACTCTGGGTGCTATTCTGTGTAACCTTAGGGTAAACCCTTTGTGAATCCAAGAGCAAATAACAGGCACTTGGTTTTATAAAGTTTATGTAATATTCCCTAAAACACTTGGAATTTACCTTGCTGTGTTCCCTTCAGTTTATGCTGAAAGGCAGTCATTGCTGAGAGGAACACGAGGAGCTGAGCCACAGCTCCACACACTTCTCCAGCCAGGAGGTCTCTGAAACAAACAGAAAGCAGAGAGAGCACTAAAAGGCAGTTAATTGCAAGAGAACTTAATCAGGATGGTGCCAACAGCCCTGCTCTTGCCTAGAAGTACATGGATACCTTTTTGTTCTCTGTTTCATCCAGGCACTGGTGGCTCCACCATGATGTCCTTGGAACCCTGATGGATGAAGGTTCTCGAGGGAATGGCAGGAAGAAGTGCTGGGGAGGGTCAGGTTGGACATTAGGAAAAAGGGTGGTGGAGCATGGGAACAGCTCCCCAGGGAAGCAGTCACGGCCCCAAGCCTGACCATATTCAAGAAGCATTTGGACAATCCCCTCAGACACACGGTGTGAATGTTGGGGTTGCCCTGTGCAGGGACAGGGCTGGACTTGATGATCCTTGTGGGTCCCTTCCAACTCAGGACATTCTGTGATTCTATGAAGACCCAACACTCTCAGCTCACAAGTCTAAGGTGAACTATTTGTTTTGCCACTGCCAAGGTATTTCACTGTTGCTTAGGAGGTTGATCTGTTAAAAATATTTGGCTATGTCAAGTCTCCCACAAACACATTAAAATAACCTCACTGTTTCATGGATCGAAGTTCAGGTCCAATACAATTTGGCTTGAGAATTAGCTCCATCTCACTCACATCTACAAAAATCTTTTCAACTCACATCTACAAACATACTTCGTCTCTTTCTCTTTCAAGATAAATGGGTGGCATTTTAATTGTGGAATTTCACATCATTTGCTATCTAATCTATCCAGGAAAAAAAAATTCCCCACTTGTGTGGTGATTAGTCCTGGCTTCTCTGTTATCCTGTAAAACAACTCATTGCCTTGGTTCTGCAGCTGGATTGCAAGACAGTTTTTCTAGAAGGCCAGTTCCTTCTGTTGTTTACTCTTCCCTGTAGAAAGCTGTACTCGGCCAGCCTCTCCTTTCTCTCTATATCAGCATTTGACAAGGTCTGGCCTCACAACTTCAATTAAACCAGAAGACTCCAGTTCCATTTATGAGTAAACAAACAGTGCATGGTTCACTAAAAAGGCCATTCCCTGTACCTACCCCAGGCGCAAGTTTATCAGTTTATCACCAGTTTTATTCACCTGGTTTGACTCAGACCACAGTCCAGGTCACCAAATTTTGTTTCAACCCTGGAATTGGCAAGTAGAATTGATTCACAGAGAAGAGATGAGGAAACCTGGCAAACAAGAGACCACCTTTACACCAACCCTTTCCAGGTGCACCGAAACACAACTTTAAATAACATACCTGTCAGTACTGTCAGTAAATGACCCGAGGAGCACCCTCTCAGCACCCCAGCCCCTTCCTTCTCCCAAACTAGCCGTACCCAGGCTATTTTGTGGTATTTTGTGCTCACAAAGGAGGAAAGAGTATTGAGAACATGAGACAGGCAGTTTGTGCAGAACGCTGTCCTGTGCTAGGTTGGTTCAGAGAGAGAAAGAAGGTTTGTAGGAGGAGGTTTCGTCTCACAGCTCTGCTATCCCCCCACAGGCTGACAAATCACTAGGTTGAGGGCACAAACCCTGCCATTACCATCACCACAATCTTTCACACCTCAGGACAATGTAGTGGATGAGTCTTTGGCTCCCACATCCTTATCCCAAGTGTCTCCATGTGTGTTGCCCCCACAGACATTGGAACAGTCCCTTTTTCTCAGTCAGTCCCTGTGACTGCAGAGAGCAGGAAACCCCCCCTCGTATTTCAATACAATTAGCAAAAAGGTGTCTGCCTCATTTCTTGCTGCAGAAAGGTGAGCAGGGACATCAACACCATCGTCATGGGCTTGTCACTACAAATATTACTAAACCGTCACGCACAATGCAGATGAATCCTGGGTACAGAATATCTTTGTACAAACAAGAACAACCCACCCCTTACTAAGAAACCATTTCCCACAGAAGGCAAAGGAGGAGCTGGCACAAAGGGTGATGGGAGCCAGAGAGAGCAGGTGCTGCTCCTGCAACTCCATGAGATCCCACCCAGAGACACAGCATCACTCGGCTGCCAAGACAGACCTTTGTCATGAAGGAGAAACCCATGGAATGGAGAGGCCTCCCAAGACAGCATTCTGCTGTGCCCAGAGTTTAGGGATAAAGATGCCACTCCCCACCAGTGCCAGCAGTGGAGCAGCTCCACCAGCACCCTAGCACGGATTAAGGGGTTTCTTGTAAACCTGGCAGCACCACTGCCCAGACGACTGCTGAGCTGCAGGTGAAATAGCAAAGTGTAAAAAGAGAGAGACCATCCCAATTTTTGTCTTCACAAGTTCTCAGCCTGCAGAACAGGAAACCACTTGCCAACACCACAGTTAGCAGGATCTTCACAGCCATGCCTGCACTGTGTCCCAGGCACAGCATTGCAGTGGTGAATGCTTCCCAGAAGGCATTTCCTCAAGGTCAACACACAGGTCCAAGAGTCACTGGTGCAGGGTTTTCTTTTTATGGCTTTGATGACACGGGAATCCCTCCCTCCTGCAGTAAGTCACATTCTGAGATTAACACCAGATTTTCTGCCCTAGTTTTGCTCTCCAGTGATATTCATCTGTGAGAACACAGAGAGGGAAAAAAGGAAAGCCTGGGAGCAGAGTCCCTTGCAGATTCTGGGGGCAACACAAACAACTGCTGTATCTTCCATTTGCCTGAACAGTGCGTTAAATCAAACAGCCAAACAGCAAAAGTTCCACCTCAATAGTGCTGACAGGAGCTAAAAAAATACCAACAAAGGAGGTGTGTAGGACAGTGTGTGATTTCCTTGGGACACTTTAGGGAACCATCTCATCAACCCAAACCCACCCGCAGCACTGCCAGTTTAACAGTGCAGTTGCAGGGTTGTTGAACCTGTCATGGTCTACAAACATAATGAGAGTAAAGGACTGAGGCCCAACACTCTTGGGTGTTTATGGGCAGATTGAAAACAGCTGGAGGATAAAATCCCCCCAAGTTTTCAGAATGTCTCTGCCTCTATCTCAGGGTCACTGTGTTCATACATGGTGGTACTCCCCTTCTGCACTAACGTCATGCAGCTCTTTCCTACCACAAGGACAGCGAATGAGATGCAGAATTCCTTGATTGCACGACAAAGGACCACAGCCCAAACAGGAGAAAGAATCAGAAATACCCAACCTACAATTTTCCTGCAGCACTGCCCAAAATAAAGCCTTCACACTCATGGCAAAAGTCAAACTTCACCACTACAAGGCTGATGTAAAGCGTGTGGGTGTGAAAATTTCAGCATAGTATTTACAGAGAAAAGCTGGGGTTTCCATTTTCTCCAGCCGGTTCCCACTGCTCTTTGTACTGCTAAAATGCAGGTAACACCCTGTGTAATTCACCCAATTGCTTCACATCACAGTGGAAAAACAAACAAAACAAAGACCATGGAAGAGGAACAGACATCATCTACCCAGGCAATCAAAACTGAATTGCAAACACACACACAGATATCTTTTAACAAAAAGCCAAACCAAACAAAATTCAGGGATCAACAGGTTTGAGTCTCTCTCCCAGCCACTCTGACCACACGCAGACCACATCTTAAAACATCCATAAGCTGTAACTCCTTCATTTCACAAAAGACATAGTTCTGACGTACTAGACAAACGTTCAATGCTGGGACAAGCCTAGGCAGTCAGTCATTCCACCTCCCTGCAAATCTGTTTCCCCATCCAGTCCCATTTTCAGTAAGTCCCTCTTCCCCCAAAAGGTCACAGTCATGGGCTATAAGGTTTCTCCTCTAAAATGAACCAGTTAGATTTTTAAACGGTCCTTGCTGACGTGCACAGACACACTCACACAAACAGAGTGGCAGCAAATGGGAATTCAGGGTGACAGGAGGGATTTGAAAGACCCTGTGTTTCAATGAGGAACCACTATCCTGAGCCCAAACAGCTTACAATGAGAGATCAATGTGATGCTGTAATCCACCTGAAGTCAGGGCTCGCTGCATGTATGAATCCCTGGCGTCTTCAGAACGGGATACTCTCTGAGCTCTGCTTTCCCCTCACGTGTGTACAGCTGATCTCTAGACCCCAGACAGCCCCACTCATGTCTGCACCCCACGCATCAGCCTTTGATTAGCTCAGACACAGCTGCTGCAGGCACACAGGCACCAACAAAAGCCTTGTCAGTGACACGGAGAGCAATGCTGTGTGCTGAGCCAGTGCCATCACACAAGGGTGTTTTACCTGTACTCCACAGACTAGCAAGGGTAGTCAGAAACATCTACTGCCAGCAGACTGCTGTTTTCCCTGCCAAGTCCTCTGCTACCAGAGTTCAGGGTATCTGGAAACTGGAAGTAGCTGGCAGCCAGTCTTGTGATGCTGAAAGGCACTAAAAATTTGAAGTATCACTTTTCATAGAAGTTACTGAACCAGTATGGCCATCTTTACTTCCTACAAACTAAACACTTTCACCACTTCCTTTCCCACCCTCCCATTTCCTTAAAGCCAGCACCTTGAGTTTGGTTAATTTCTGCTTCCATCAATTAGCAGTAGCAGAATTTCAACAAGTGAGTCACAGACAAAACAATGTATCACACCACATGGGCTACTACTCTTTGTTTCCTTTCCAATAAAAGGCTGTGACGGTGTTGACAAGGAAGACAAATTACAGAGGCAATGATCTGCAAAGTCCTCTCCTTCACAAGGGTCACAGTTAAATCTTTAAGACAAGAGTTATAAAACAATATAATAAAAAGTTACAAAGGCATTAGAACAATGCCAAATAAGTTGCAATTACCTACTTCAGATCTTATCTGACACTATGGGAGCTGACATTATGGCAGGTAAACAAAATTCAGCCTCAAGGCCTGGCCTCTGGAAAGGTGGTTTCCTCCAAGGAATGTGTGTTCTCTTCCCCACGATAAAGTATAACCACAGACTCTGGAAACAAGGTTTTCCTCCAGCAGCTCTTAGCAAGGTTCTGGCGAGGTTCCCACAGGTGAAACAGAGCTCACCTCTTGGGGGCTGGCGGACTGAGGGAAGTTCTAAATCAGACTTTTGAGAAAAATTCTGGTCTTGACCAGAAGGAATTACTCAGAAAACATGAGTTTTCCCATCTAGGATCAACCTCAGGAATGCTGGCTAACAGGTAGATCAAAGCATACAGGATTTGTGAGAGATTTGCTAAGGAGAAAAGGACTGTGGATACCCTTCTTCACTCTCTCTGAAGAAGAGCAACGCTTGGTCTTCAGCTGGAGCGAAGCAGGATCTGTCTGCTGTTTGGATACAACAACAGCACCATCCAGTGGATAAACAGTACTCGCTTTTCCTCTCCCACCACCCCACCTTTAATTGAACTACAGAAAACGCCATATATAAACTTCCTTCCAAATCTGAGTGCTTTAGTGTTTCGTTTACCTTCGCCTTGGGTTAGAAAAGGGGCGCTGTGTCGGGAGAGCGGTGACCAATAGCTCTAAAGCAATCATATCACCTACTGCCAGACGTCTGCAGCAATGCCTCCAAGTGTCACCCTTCCTTGCACCAGGGCTGCAATCTTTTCACTGCTCTAGAGGCAGAAAAACGGACCCCAAGGGAGGCTTAGGATTCCCCGGGAGAATGTTGGTTGCTGTTTCTTCTTTTTCGACAGCAGCATCCCTAAAAATTTGTCTTAATGTGTGAGAGCTGTCACAACCCACACAGTAGCTTTGGCAATACCCTCGCATGGAAAATAAATCCATTACCCCCTTTCTCTGAGACCAACAAAGATGAAACAAACCACGTAATACCTACTCTTTGTTAGTTTATTGTTCCCCATATAATTCAGGGTATAAAAAAAGCAGCCATACACAGCATTCCCAGCAGCTGTTCACACCATGGCTCGCTCACTACACGTACATCTCAATGACTGCATTCCAAACCTACTTTGGGAATTAAGAAAGCATTCCAGACAAGAGATGTTCCCCTTTAGAGAAAGGAGAGTCTCGCAGCTATCCAGAGCTGTTGGTTGGGATCGAGGGATCAGTTGTGTTTGATGTGCAATAAATCTGTCCAAAGTTTAAAAGAAAACCACAAGAACTTCCAGGTTTTGCTCTGTTCCTGTCCTAGTAGGAAGCCAGATTCAAATCCACAGTACTAGCACTCCATCCTCATCTGTTGAGCTCATCTTACGATCTAGTGCTGCTTTCCTACCTCAGTCTGAACATGTACTCATAGATCAGAATCTCTTTTGCTTCAGTTGGCATTCAGAGAGGACTCACAGGAAAAATCACATTCCTGGAACATGCAAAAATCCCTAGAAACATCTTTGTAAGAAAAGTTTTAGTCACGTTATAAAGAAAGGAGAATCAAAGGGCCACTCCCCACAAATAGAGGGCAGCACACACCACTGTGTGTTTTCCACCACCCCGGAGGCTAGGCTGGCCATGACAACTTCCAGTGAAATGCAGGTAGAAAAGATTCCACACCAAGGGGTTTCCATTTTTATACAGTCCTTATGTTACACCAAAACGTGATTCAGCAACAGGAGTGTGGGTGGGATGGAAGGTGAAGCTGCCTTCTTAACACAGGAGACACTTATGCCTCACATCACCCGCTTTATTACCACACAAATTCCCTCTGGTCACCAGTTACTGCAAGTTTCAGAACTTGTTACTTCACTCTCGAGATTCTCCAAGACGGACTGTTCTCTGCACCATGATTTTTGAACTCTGTTCCCACTCCAAGCCCACTGAAATGACCGTCCTGATGCCCCTCATGGCCTTTGGGTGACACAAAACACCGGGTGAAAACTTCAGGAGCACAGGGGAGCACAGGAGCTTTAACCTGGACACCTCACAA
Organism: Dromococcyx pavoninus; assembly: GCA_033558185.1. NCBI lineage: Eukaryota > Metazoa > Chordata > Aves > Cuculiformes > Neomorphidae > Dromococcyx > Dromococcyx pavoninus. The sequence continues at coordinate 150,738 of JAUMJL010000695.1, forward strand.
CCCTCGAACCCGGTGAGGACGCACCCTTGTGCCCCTCACGGGGCACCCTGCCTTGCAGGCGCCGTGGAGCGAACAGGTTTGCTGTGAGAGGGTGGCCGTGGGCTGCCACGCACGGAGTGTCGCTCCGAAGGAGAGAGCCCTCCGCCCGCACAGTCCCCTTCAGCTCCCTCAGCCTCCACAGACCACTCAGCCCGCACAGCCCCCTCCAGCTCCCTCAGCCCCGGCCCCGCCGAGGACGGAGCACTGACCCCCGCTCCAATCCCCCCCCACACACACGTTGCGGTGACGCTCGGGGGGAACAGCCCCTGCCCGCGGCGGCTACGGCGTCCGGGAAGGCACAAGTCAAGGCCTCTCGCGCTGCCGTACGGGTGCCGAGGGGGGACACGTGGGTCCGGTCGGGCGCGGCGCGTGGCTGGGCGGGGCGGGCAGCGCCGTGTGCGCGTGCTCAGGCCGTGCGCACGGGCTGCTCCAGCCACAGGAGCGATCCGGGGGAGCGGGCACAGTCAGACAGGAGCTGCTCCAGCCACAGGAGCGATCCCGGGGAGCGGGAGCAGCCAGGCAGGAGCTGCTCCAGCCACAGGAGCGATCCCGGGGAGCGGGCGCAGCCAGACAGGAGCTGCTCCAGCCACAGGAGCGATCCCGGGGAGCGGGCACAGTCAGACAGGAGCTGCTCCAGCCACAGGAGCGATCCCGGGGAGCGGGCGCAGCCAGACAGGAGCTGCTCCAGCCACAGGAGCGGTCCCGGGGAGCGGGCGCAGCCAGACAGGAGCTGCTCCAGCCACAGGAGCGATCCCGGGGAGCGGGCGCAGCCAGACAGGAGCTGCTCCAGCCACAGGAGCGATCCCGGGGAGCGGGCGCAGCCAGACAGGAGCTGCTCCAGCCACAGGAGCGATCCCGGGGAGCGGGCGCAGCCAGACAGGAGCTGCTCCAGCCACAGGAGCGATCCCGGGGAGCGGGCGCAGCCAGACAGGAGCTGCTCCAGCCACAGGAGCGGTCCCGGGGAGGGAAAAGGAAAGGAGAAGCTGGTCAGCCCAGCCATGCCGTGCCCCATCGCTGCAGGCCACAGGGGCTTCTGAAGGCACCTCCCCACTGCCCCCATGAGACACATCCGCTGAGCTCCTCTTCATTACAGACCTGCACTGCACGCAGAGAAAATGTGCCTTTGAAAACCCACGGGTTTACATCTCTCCTTCCCTCTGTTTCACGTCTTGGGCAAAGGCCTTTTGACTTACCTTTATTTTTCTTAACTTCAGGCCTAGTAAATGACAGGTCTTGAACCACTGTCCTGTAATCAACAGCACCGGAACATTTTGGTGACACAGCCTGAGTTGGTATGGGCAAGACAGGTTTGATGTCAGCTACTCCATCACATTCAATGTTATCATTGCTGGCATAATGTGAAACGGGAGTTTGAGGAATTCGTTTTTTTCCAAAATTGTTCCTATTCAGAGAAAGCCCAAATGCAAAAGAATAAATACAAAAATATTTTGGAAATATTCTGTAAAGTCTACAAGACAAACACTAAAAATCAACTAAAAATCTCCTTTGCTTCCTTTCAAGAAGACCTTTGGAAAAGATCCTGCTTTCAGTTTTGAACTAGGGAGAGGTCCCACATACATATTTCCCCTGTTCCTTCCCTTGCATGGTTTGACAAAGGAAATTGTGGCCTAGGGACAGAGCAAGCTGGCAGCCTGCGTGATGTTTCACATCATGAGACCCCTTTTCCCACTTAATTCCTTCATGTTGAATAAAAGGAGGTAATTTTTCAGACATTAAATTTAGATTAAAGCCAGCTTGATTTCATAACAAGTGTGCCTTCGCCTAAGTGAAAACAATTAGAAGATAAAATCATTCTTAGAAATCAAATAGATTAGTGTAGTGGGAAACAGTGAGCAGATAATGAGATATTTGGTTTCTCAGACTCAAAAGGATTACAGAAAGTAAAGCAAACCTAATCTTTTAAGAGATCATTCCTTAAACTGGGTCAGAAAATGTTGCTTCCCTTTGTTGGCAGTTATTAAAACTGAGAAAATCCTTCCTGATAATAAAGTATTTAACAGGATTCATAGGTGAGGGAGATGATATACCAGTTAAAATTAGGAATGCTCATTGATTTACTCATATCAAAACCACCAAAGTTTTGTCAAAAATATGCAAAATACTTGATAAACTCACAGAGCTTTCTGAAGTATGTAGTTCCCCACATAATTTTTTATTTTAGGAGAAGAGGATTAGAATTGGACACAATAATGCTTGTAAAAATGTCAGCCACCTTCTGTACTACTGTTACCAGTGTCAAGAGGCGAAGAGATGTTTGTGTTTCCAGGATGAAGTTAGCTGCTGCTTTCTCAGGTGTGAAGATGAGCTCAATGGTGTCAGCCGGAACCAACTTGGATTTGTTTCAGAAAGCCAGCATGAAGGAGGATGAGGTTGTCCCTCCAAGGAGATGAGAACAGCAACTCACCTCTAATCAGCATACTAATGCTTTGGCTTTGACTGTTCATTTTCTGAGTGTGACACTGGAAGCCTCTCTGCTAAGAGAGGTTTCCATCCTTGGAATTTTCAAGGCTTGGCAGGATAAAACCCTGAGTAACCTGGCTTGATCTCACAGCTGATGCTGCTTTGAGCAGGAGGCTGGACTACAGACATCCTTAGGTCTCTTCCAACCTCAATTATTCTATTATTTTTGTCCGTTCTACATCTATCATCTTTGGCTTTCTTCAGATATCAATCTGATAAAGACTAGATTTGAAAGTTTATTTTTCTAAAGTGTGGCCAGAAAAAAGTTGCGAGTTTAGCTCCTTTGTCTGACTGAGACATGATCTGGTCAGAAAGAGGTAAAAATCTCTGAATGAGATGAAAATATCACAATAATTCTTGAAGGAAAACTGATTAAAAGTGTGAGAAGTCATAAGTCTTTTGAAATATTTAGCACAGGTCTATATGTGTTTGCAAAACAAACTGAAACTGCAGAATAACTACTGAAACATATTTATAGCTCTACAGTTTCCAGTGTGCTGCATAATAAGGGCCAAGATGACTTTTGGGCAGTCTCCACTGGCTGCAAGGTTATATATCGTACAGTCTAAGCTGCTCCTTCATGTCTCCTTCAGACATCTCTCCGAATGTGTCACTTTTTTCCTTCATGAGCCTGAAGATGGCAGCCAGCTGCTCTCTCTGAACCCTGTCAAGAAGAAAAGGAGAGGTAGGAGTAGCCCATCCCTGGAAGGCACTTTGAGCAAAAACACTGTGGTTAGGGAAAACATGAAGCCAGATGTGGGTCACCTTACAAGCCTTACTGGCTGCAGGAAATCTGCCCATGTGAGATGAGAAAGAGAGAGCCTCTGGTTCTCCTTCCTCCACCTTCCCATCTATTCAGTCACCCTGCATGTCTCTCTGCAGTCCTTCAAATATGTAGGTAAAACAGACTGCTTTAAAAACAGCTTTGGAGTTTATTAGGACTTATCTACACCCAAAGTTTCAGGATAACTCGACAAGTGGAATTTCATAAGACCAACACGTCCCAGTTTAGCAAACTCCATAATAAAACTGGATTAAGCCTCATCAGCACAATGTCCTTTCATTCTGTAAGGAGAGTATGTAGATATAGGGTAACTCAGGAATAGCTACTAAATTTTAAGTGTATACCTTACCTTATGACTAGAGACTAGACCACCTTCCAGTGTGGACATGACTTTAATCAGCCACTGGAAGAAAAGATAGATAAAAACCTGCTTTGATTCAAGTGTTCATTTGCCAGTGTCAAATGGTGAGATGGACTCAGGTGGCCAGTCCGGCCACGAGGTGATCCTTGTGTGGGCAGAGGCTGAGCAGCAGAACACCCAGCTCAGATCCCATCCCAGAAAGTCCCATATTAGATGATTAACACCCTTCTTGCCATAACAGATGATATCCTGATTTTTCCCTAACCTGAAGCAGTTAACCATTGCTGTTTGTCCTGCAGAATGAAGACTGGTGTCTGTCACAGGGCTTTATCTGAGGAAGCTTTATAGGAGGGCTTATACTGGTCATACATCTACTGATCATCACTCAGGGATACAGAAGGGTGGGCAGCACAGGAGTGTCATTTGTTCACAAGAAGCTCATGAGCTGATGCAACTGTCTACAAAATCCTTTTTTAGGGCAAAATGAATGTGTGCCTTGGCTGCAGTCAGGGCTGGCTCTGGGCTGGTTTGTTCTCACTGCTGGACTCCTACCTGGTTGGGATCAGACTGCAGTACTGCCTAGTGCATCTCATACCTGACTCCCCTGTGTGAGATTAAAAGAACCAGTGAGATTGTGGTGATCTTTGTCTGTAAGAAGGGAGAAGCAGTTTCTGCTGCTTCAGAGCTCATTTTGCCCCTGCCTGACTGTGGGGCCAGAAGCTCAGAGCACAGACCTGCCGCAATCCCAGCTGCTCCTGCTTATTTAGTACCTTTAGACCCAGTCTGGGCTAGAAAAACAGACTCTGGCTTTTACTTCCACATTGTCACCCTGTCAAGAGCCCTTTGTCCTCATCACAGCCAGTTTTCTGCACAGGGCTTTAATACACCGTAATGAATCCATTTAAATGCACACCATTAGTTAACGGGGACAAGTCCTGTGTGGACGAGGTATGAGCTGTTCCAATAACTGGAGGGGTAGAAATACCTATTGATAGGCAAAGCCAGGATACCACCTTTGCTTCAGAGAAAGGAGGAGAGCATTGACACGTCACAAGAAACCACATCCCAAAGAAGATTGATGGAAGGAGACTGTCAGGAACGAGCGGAGGAGCCTTTGCGAGCTGGGCTCCTGCTGAGCAGGGCTCTGCATTTTTCCCCTCTCCTGGGCTAAGCCCCAGAAGCAGAAAGAGCAGGCTGTCCTCCCAGCACCATTGCAGCAGGCAGGGCAGGGGTAAAAAAAGAGCAGACCTGGCAAAACCAAGCTCATTTGCCAATTCTTTCCTATTGCAATTAAAATGTGATTGTCCTAAGGCCAAACATATCCTGGTAACGATGTGGGATCTTTTGGTTACGAAAGCCCTGGCCACAGACTGTGAAGTCTCTGGATTTCTCTGTCTCCTCTGTAATTTTTGTGCTTGCACGAATAACATCCAACTGCCCTTTCCAGATGAGAGGAAGGGAAGCACAGTTATCAGCTATCAATATTTTATTTTAGATCACCACTGGGCATCAGAGGGCACATTTCCAGCCTGGTGAGGAGAAATTCAATACACAGCTTTGCCTCACGTGTCTGAAATTCATGCCAACTGGGAGTGCTCCACACAGCTCTGCATCCCTCGCTTGTAATTTCACAGACATTAGCACTGCTGAAACCTCCCCAAAGGCTCCTTTCCTTGTCTCCAAAGCTCCAAAATCAAGATCACAGACAATATTCACTCTATTTCTTTTAAGTGCAACATCAATGCGTTTGTCCTTAGCTTTAGATATCATGACTGTGCATTTGAAAACAGAAATAAAAAAGAGCTGTGACTGCTGTTACTTCTTTAGGCTACATAATGTACAAGGAAGGGAGAGCAAAACAAAGAAAGAGAGAAAACAGCCTGGGAAGGAAGAGTAAGGCATCAAAAACATGAAACTGATTTTAAAGAGGAGCTTCTCTTATCAAAGGCAACCTTGCAAAACAACTTTGTAGTGCTCCAGGCTGTTTTTTTTTTTATGATTTCAGATCAAACCTACCCCATTCACAAGTAAAAATCATTCTCTCTTCCTGTAAGTGTTGTCCTCAAAACTGCTTGGATTCAGGAGGTCAAACAGGATTTTTCTTATTGCTGACAAAATAGATTAATTAAGGATTTTCAAAACAGTCTAATTCTTCTTGATAGGCAATTGAATTTGCATACTTAACTCCCTTAGGCTCTTTTTAGACATTTCAGTCCAAGGCTGAATCAACTGGAGGTCAGTGAGCCGTAGGTTTATTAAAGATCTCCTTCTCAGGGACTGCAAGGCACCCGTGTGCACAGCAGCCCAAATCCTGGGCAGAGCTCTGCATTGGGAATTGCTCCACAGCCAAACAAGACCAGGATCCTACTGCAACAGTGTGTTGCTGCAGCAGAAATAAGGGAAAATCCCTGACTTCCACCACTAGTCTGACTCTGTTGTTAAGGAAGGCTGTGGAATCATTTATAGGGTAAGAGGCACAGGAGGGCAGAATGCACCTCTAACCTAAAATCCACATTTTCAACACAAATCTCTTGAGGAAGAAGTTACAAGGGAGAACAAGCACAACCCAAATAAACTATTCAAAGGTTTATTGGACCAAACAAAGGCAATTTTTACAGATTCAAGCCACTAGAATTACAGTCCTTTGTATAAGAGCCACCACCAGATACAAAACAAACAAACAAAACAAACAAAAGTAGAAAACACCCAGACAGCCATTTGAGTTGAAGAAATAGTTTGACTCGCTGCCACTAGCAAAAATCTGGACTCAGCTATAGACTTTGCTCGATGTACATATTGCCATGTAACTTACACATAATGTATATAAGGCATTCTTTGCATAGTTGGGTGCTCGGGACACAGAGTCAGCCAGCCAGCACCGAGGGGAGACAGCGCCTGTGCCAGGGGGATGCTGAAGCAGAGGGTCCAGATGTGCCTAAATTCATATGCAAACCCCTGAACACGCTTGCAGTTGTCGGCTGGGACGGGGCAGCCCAGCCTCTTCTAAAGCTGAAGCCTCCTGCTGTTCTTTAAATGAGCCCTTTTATTAAGAGTTTGCCAACCTCAGGTGCTGCAAAGGACAACTGTGTACAAGGTTTCAAGTATTGCCTGCATAGGAATTAAAAAGGGAGCAAAGAGAAAGCAGCCTGTTTGGATTTTGATATGTTTGCAGCCTTAGCCAAGAGGCAGTTGTCCTGCGGCGTGAGAAACTTTGAAGGACACATCCCCACCCAGCCTGGTGTTTCTACATCAGTAGAGGACTCAGGTCCTCTTCTCACTCTCACAAACCAGCTGGGTTTGGTTTGAAACCTGCTATGTCTGAAGCAGGTACACGAGCCCAGGCAAATTCATCTTCTCTGTGACAGAGCCGAGGAGCAACACTGAGCTGTGGCTCCAGTGGACAAGCCACAGGGCTAGCAAGAGGAGAGGGCACTGGAACAGCAAGCAGGCAGAGGAATGGGGAGGGTATCTCTTCCAGGACCCCCACTATCACATCCTGAGCCTTGATGCCATAGCTACCTCCTTGGGTCTCTCCTCTTGGGAACTGGAGTAGGGAAAAGTGAGAATCCAGATATTAACAGCAGCCAAAGTGTGGTCTTGTGAACCTCCACTACAAGCAAAACAGCTAAACTATCCATCTTCATCACTTCTCGAGCCTTCTGTCTACCTACAGCATCAGCTCTCTGCTAAAATAACTACAGTAGCAAGATTTGATTCAGTCCAGCCACCGTCTGACAGCCCTCGCTTGGACCCCACTTTGTCCCTCCACCCCTCAGAATAAAGGAGCGTAGTACATTTGAAATCACAGGCAGTTCCCACCCCTCAGCAATAAAGAGGAGTTTGACCCCAAGAAGAAACAACTTGACAGTCTGGTACAAGATCCAGGCTGATCTGGGAGAAGAGCTATGGTTTGCCCATCCCGGTAAAGGAACAACACAGATTTCATTGCAGGCCTGATACATGGTGATGGACACAACTAATAGACTTGCTGTGTATTTAGTGTCCAACTTGGGTTCTGTTTGGTGGGAGAGGGAGGAAGGTTCATCCCAGCCCTCCAAACACAACTCAAGTTGCTGCTTGGGCCCAGCCCCAGTCCATAGAGCCACACAACAGGATCTCCTCAAACTTGATACCACAGGATTTTCTGAACAACTCAACTTCAGACCAAGAGGGGATCCCAAGTTTTGAGGGTTTATGGATTTCTCTTATGAGTGTGTTTGGTTGGTTTTGGTATTTCTTTCAAGCCTTTAAGGATGCCAAGGGATGCCTTTAGGAGGAGGCTAGGGACAACTTCATATAGTCTTCAGTTCTGCAAAGAGAAACAGGGAGAGAAGAGAAATCATTTCAGTCATTCACCCCTCAGGTTGGTTCATTATTATTCACATAAATGAGCAGGGGGCACACTCGGGGGGTGTGTGTGGGAAGGCAAAGCAACTTCCCACCTCAGGGTAGAACGAGCCACTGTTTGCAAACCTCTCACCTCTAAAGAGGCAGCACTTTGCTTCATCAACTGCAGCAGGATAGTGGAAAACCCATCAGAAGTGTAAATCCTCTCCTCTGGCACCAATCTAAGTAACAACCCTTCTGACCTGCTGATGAGAGCTGGGGAAGCCCAACTAATTGGAAGCCTTCATTAGCTCCAGGGGTTACCGCTTGAGTGTGCTGTGCAGAGCCTCCCTGGGCTGCTGGCACCCTTGTGCAGCCCAGACTCCTCTTCCCACCAGCAGCCAGATGAGCTGGGAACAAGTATCAGTTTCACAGGGCAGTGTCTCTGAACAGGTCAACATTTCTCGATCTTCCTACAGATAGGGCTGTTCAAGGGAAGGAGGCAAAACCCCCAGACTCTGCAGGACACACGACTTCCTTTTAATGGAAAGCTCTCACAGTATCCCAGGGAAGAAGAGTGGGATGATTAGATGTGTTTTATGAGTGAGTACATCCAGGCACTCCCTGAGGTCCTGCAGTGTGTTGTTAGGAGAGCCACAGCTAAAGAATGTGGTCTGTTGTTCTCAGCTTGAACCTTTCAGACACTCTGCCCTTACTGCCCCGGCATCTCCCACGGCCAAACCATCCACAGCAGGAAACACCTGGCAGTGGGCTGGGCAGCTGCTCGTGGACACCTGCACCGAGTAGAGGGAAGCTACAACACACATTACCTGGGCACTTAGAAACACACACAGATGTACCCCAGCCTAATTCCTCCTGGGTTCAGTGAGGTCCATAACACCTGAACCCGTGTGAAGTCCAACGAGGGCAAGTCACAGCCTCACTTCTTCCTTATTCTTCTCCAGCAGCCTCTCAGGCGCAGCTGGTGACCCGGATCCCGGATGGGAGATGCAGGGTGAAGCATCACATGGGACCGGGGTTACTCAAGCAACGCTGCGGAGGCTCAGTAGCCGGCCCATTAGCACAAAGAAAGGAAATGCTCCAGAGTGGATAATCGCTCTGTGGGATTCACAGTGCTGAGGATCGGATCATCCCGCTCAAGTCACGCAAGCATAATCAGATTTCATGCGTGAGGGCATAAGCTTGTTGCCATGGGGGTCCAGAAGGAGAGGTCCCCTCCAGGATGCTGCAGTTGGAGCGGGGAGGGACAGAAGATGCCAGGATGAGGCTCAGCTGCAACCCCTCACAGGGATACTCACCTCTAGGACAGGGCCAGGCCTACAGCTGGGGTGAGAAGATCTTAAATCGAGCATGAACTTAACGGACAACGTCCATCAGAGCCATAAATTCCCCATCTGCACAACAGGGACACCCCTTTCTGCTCCTGGAGCAAGCTGTGAGGGGGATTGGACTAAAGAGCATGAGGCAGTCCATCACTGGGAGCATCAGGGCCATATACCTCCCAGGCTGAGAAGCTCTAGCATTGTTGCCATGGAGCCTGAAAGACTTAATTAGCTTGAGATGGAGGCTGAGAGCTTTGAATCACTGCTTGTCCTTGGTTCTTCCTTCCTTTCCATGCAGTTTAGATGATGAAATCAACATGATCAGCATGCTTTACCCCAGCAGCACATCAATCAAAACAGGCTAGGGTCTGCTTTTCCTGGAAGCCCATACCCTTTCTTCACATATAGATTATCCAAGTATCTCTGCTCTGATTCAAGCTGAGGGCCAAGTTATTTGTATGATTTATCAGCTGGACATGATTCCATGTAAGGAACAGCTGGAGAACAAGAAGCTCAGACATGAGCAGATTCTGAGTTATGAGGGAGGCTCAGGCAGTCAAGAAGCTGGGTGTCCTTCTGGTGGCCTCAGAAGCGTTCCCCTCACTCCAGTTCAGCCATGGCATTGGCACAAGGCTTCTTGCCTTTGAGAGCAGATTGACACACAGGGTGGGCTGGTGGCCCACGCACCGTTTATTCCTCTTGTGTGCCAAATACATAGCAGATCAGGAAATCCTGTAGCCCATCCACAAACTATAGCTTTCCAAAGGAGTCTTGACACACTCTAAGAAGATCCCAGAGCATCTTGCTGTAACCACCTCTGGTAATTGCTTGTACCCTTTTCAGGAACAGTTTCACTTCAAAAGCTGATTTTCTGAAGTGTAGGGTATTCCCAGGACCTTCCCCTGGCAGAAGGAGAAGGTACTCAGCTTGTTGGGACCATCAGTCCTCTGGTCTGAAATCCCAGAAAGGGGGGCTGATTGCAATCTGGCTCCAGACTTTTCTCACTCCAGACAGGCTAGGACTGACCCTTGAGGATAAAGAGCAGTGAAGAAAGGCCCTGGGCAGACTTGGCAATGGGTAGTCAAGCTCTCCCCAAGCAGTTCCCTCCCATCTCACTGCTGGGAATGGTCTCATCACCACCGTTTCCCATTTCTTTACCACAGGGACAGCTACCATCTCATTTCTGGTAGTGACCATAACCCAGTCTTGTCCAGGATCAGGGAATCACAGGGAGAATATGAGGAATGACATGCTAAACCTAAGCTTTCCCAATGGTCCCTAAAGTGAGAGCCAGTTGCTTCAGCCAAAAGGTAGAACACAGAGAGAGGACTGAAATGCAGAACCGGGAGAGACAGTCAGTGCTTCACAAAGAGAGTGGGAGGTACCAAGAGGAGCTGCTATCAACACAAATCTGAAATTCCTCCAGTGGGACAGAAAAGTTGAAAGATGCCATCAGGTAATACCTGCTGCTCCTCAGAAAAGCAGTCAATGCTGCTGGTGGCTGTATGGCCAGGGAGCACAAGTCCACTGCCTTTTGGGTGGGGGCCAGCGAGGAGTCAGTGGGGTCGGGGTGGGGACTGCATCACCTCGAGTGGACTTCAGAATCATAGAATCACTTGGTTGGAAAAGACCTTTGTGATCATCAAGTCCAACCGTATCTGTCCACTACTGAACCACATCCCTGAGTACTTCATCTGCCAGTCTTTTAAACACTTCCAGGGATGGACATAGAATCATAAAATCGCTTGGTTGGAAAAGACCTCTGAGATCATTGTCCATTTCAAGGCAGAAGCCTTCCGTGTTTCCCGGCTGCAGCAATGACAGCCAAAAAGGCCAGAGTGCAGCCAGGAAGGTGGATCAGGCTCCTGGCCAGCTCAGCCAAGAGGACACGATTGCCTCTTTCAGTCATGTACCCATCCCTTGCAACACTCCTGAACCCCCAGCCAACACCACAGCAGTGGGGAAAGCCATGGACAGGCCAGCCTGTGCTTTCCTCCATCACTCAGAGTTTGTGCTCCAGCTCGCTGGCTACCAGTTTGCACCCAGCCTGCTGTGGTACCCTGATTCCCTGCAGTCCTTGGTCTCCCTTGGCTGCAGGGGAGCTGCAGGAGAGCTGCAGGAGAGGCAGAGCCAGGCTCCAAGAGAGTTAGCAGATAGAGGACATCAAGCTGCCCATGCTGCACAGGATTAAGCAGAAGCAGATGACAAGTTGTGAGCGCTGCGTGAAGGAGACACAGAGAAGCAGCCACAAGCTGGGACAATTCAGGACCTGAGCCAAAAGAAAAACCTGGAAGCTCAAGCAGAGCTGCTGTCTGGTCTGAAATCTCATGTGAGGGCAGGGTCAGAGACTCGCACCCTGCAAAGGCTATGGGGGAGCTTGCAAAAGTTTCCTTCCTGGGATTGGGGAGAGGAGATGGGGAAGGGCCTTCCTGGCCTCTCCTTCCCTGGGCTTCCGAGGGAGGCATCCTGAGTTGCTCGGTTTTCAAAGCTGCTGGGAACTCATGACTCAATCAGATGCTCTATAAGTAGGGCCAGAGCTCAAGTCCACTGACATCCTGGAGGTCTGAGGAAATTTTGGAATATGGTGGAGGCAGGGAGCCACCAGGAGACTCCCTCCTCATGCAAGCAGTCTGACACCTACAGAAGGAGCATCAGAGCAGGGGAAGCTCGGTAGGAACCCCCAAACACACCATGTCCCTTTGCTACAAAAGGCAGGTGGGAAGGAAACCTTGGGTGTTTGTGGCTGAAGGAAGCCTTGCCCGTGGCTGGTGCCATCCTCCTGGGCTGGTGGCTGCGGTGGAGCAGTGGCCAGCCTGACCTGAAGGTCCCACAGCCCTAGGCTTTGCAGTCCCTTGCTCTGACTCCTCCTCCCCCAGCCCAGGGTGACTATCGTGCTGCAGAAGATGAGAAGCAAACAAATAATAAAACCCCAAAGAAAGCCCAAACTTACCAATTTCCCTCATCCAAAAGAAGCACCATGCTGGACAGGACAGGACAGCAAAGCCACTGGGTTGGGAGTGAAGGTTAGCAGGGGAGAAGGGAGGAGAAAGAGGCCCAGATCCCATGCTAGATGGGGCAGGGGGAGCACACAAGTGAGCGAGGGCTATGTGATGGCAATGCAGGGGTGGAGAGGAACAGATGCCAATGGAGAGCTCTCCTGAAATGCAGTCTCCCCCATCCCACTCTATCCACTTATTTTTGAAGGGCCAATAGTGGGCATGTTCAAAACAGGTCAAGGTCTTCCAAGACAATCATTAAACCCCTGCAGCTGCTTCCTGCCCTGTGTGCTCCAGAGTTGTCATCATGAGCATTGTCTCGTTCAAAACTGAACCTCAGCGTGGATCTCCCTCAAGCCACTGCTGTGTCCACACTTCGATCTGGGATGTTTAGCAAAGCACAGCAAAGTCTCTCCTTTCTGTCATTCCCTAGAGCCAGGGTTGCCTGGGGCACCCTGTCTTGCTGAAACTCCACGGCCCAAGCCCAGTTTTATTCAGTGCCTCATAACCAAGAGGTACTCTGAGCCCCAGCTGTGGAGGAGACAGGTTTCTGTTGCTAAATTACCACTAAGAAAAGGAATGAGTGCAAGATTTACAGCCATCCAATTCCCTTGCATGAATCCCAGCTCACAGCTGAGCCCTGGGTTTAAGTCTGGATTCCAACAGCATCTTCTCACCACAGGAGGAGAATTTGCTCTTAGAATGGGTCACCTGACCCCATTACCAAGGAAACTGGGCAGCCATCCCTACCTCTTACAGAGGCTGAAGGATCACCTGTTCCATCCAGGATTGTACCAGCAGAGTGTGCCTGAGCAGTTCGGTGCCATTCACTCAGACCCTGCTCAAGGTGTCTCCAAAGGTGCCCCAGCTGAGGCCCCATTGGACAGCTTCTGGTTCTTCACCCTCACCTCTTCCTAAACCCCAGAAACAAGAGAGGATGGAGAGGAGAGACCTTTCCACATGGGATCTGCTCTCCTTTCTCCAGCCAACAGACCTAGTGGTGAGGCAAGGACAGAAAAGAGGCTGCTCAAGGCCCTGGCATCACTGAAGCCAACCAAGACTTGGTCAGGACCTGCTCTGCCTCATGGAAAGAGGGAACTGAAAGCAGAGACCCAAGGGAGTAATTTCTCCTGACTGTCTTCTCTTTTACTATGAGTGGAACCCCATTGCAGCTGTCAATGCTCTAAGCAGTCCTGATCATACTCCTAACTACAAAAATCCCCACCAATCTCTTTCAATCTCAAAGGAGGATTGAAGAGCAGCTGGCAGAGACCACTTCAGTCCATCCACCAGAGGAATGCCCTGAAGGCACACTGAAAAGCCCTTCCTCTTCCTCACTCATCCACATGAGGTTCCCAGGCAGGACAACACCACCTTAACCCTTGCAGACTGTGTCTCATGCTTACATAACCCAGCCCTGTCTGATGGGGCCAAGCTGCACCACTATATTTATATTTCTCAGCCTGAACTAGTGCTTTGCTCCATGGCAGCTACAGTTGGCAGTAGATGGCCAAAAGCCTCAGGTGCAGAAGAGAACTTGGGAAACCCACTGTGCTGGCTTGACTAAGGGCTGCATCCTTCCCTGCACTCTTCCCCTTCCTGCCCAGACTGTTCTCCCCTGGGGGAGCAAACGCTCCGTGCTCCTGTTGTAAAAGTACTGGTGACCCACCAGGTGTGATCAAGCACAGCCATCAGCCCAGCAGATGGATTTACTGTCCTCCCCCCTCACTGAGGAATCCTTCTGTTTTTTAAGACTGAAGTAACCAGATGCAGGAAGTTGCATCACTCAGTAAAGGTCACATTCCTTCCCCTTTCAGTCCAGATTTAGCACCGGTTTGAAGCCACAAGACTCAAGCGAATACTGGGCAAGACAACCACAACTTCTGAGGTGATGCAGGTCAGAACAAAAGTGGGGTTTTTGGTTAAATAACCCAATGTTCTGTGTGCCTGTCCTCTCCTGGTTGAAGTCCTATAGCTCTTCCTTGAAAAAGCAAGCAATTCCAAAATCAGGAGTCCCCAAATTAAGACTCATGGTCTACTGATCAGCACAGCAAGTAGCCTCAAAGGGTCTGGGGGGCCCACCTGCATTTTTGGAGATGTTGCTTACAAGCTGTTTCACACAGGAACCTTTAGGGAAAACTGGAGGGGTGACAGGACTAAAAACAAGGACTAAGGCAGCCTCAGCTCTGGCTACACAATGTAGGACTAACTCCCCACACACCGTATGACTAACTGCCCCCTCACTCAGCAGCCCTCGTTTTCCAAATCAGGAAACAGAAGTGGTGGGGGATGTCCCACTTCAAGCATCCAAGATGGAAGAGGTGAGAATCCAAACGTGAGGGTCCCCATTCCCCCAGGAGCACCCATGGAGAGCGAGATGGAATGGAAAGCGAGATGGAGGCAGAGGGGAGTCATTAATCTGTTATGAGGAAGGAACAGGGAGGGAGGTGGGGAGGGTGGTGGAACAGGCTGGAGCTCAGGAACAGACCCTCCCCCAGAAAATGAGACCCAAAAGCAAAAATCCCACATTAGCAGATATTATCAGTGGTACCACTACTTCTAAGAAACAGCGAGTCCTTACCAAAAAGATTTGCAAGAATGTTTGTGGCCGAGGACCTAAGGTACTTGCTACAGAGATGTGAGATCAGAGGTCAGCTCAATCCTGCAACATAAAGGTGGCAAACCAGGGTCACAGCAGATCAGCAGCATGGTCAGGGTGCGTGGAGCTGGGCTGAGGGATGGGACTGCCGAGGGAGGAAGGTGCAGGACTGGGCTGAGCTGCTCTGCTCAGCTTACCCGGGAGCTTACCTGGCAGCAGCCCTGCCCTTACACCACCTGCGAGGCCTGGAATGAAAAGCTGCTGATGCCACAGTGAAGATTTTGGTTTCGGGGGGGAATGTAAGCCAGCAACAAAGCAAGACAAAAAAAAAAAAATCACAAAGCTGCCTTAAAGGAATGAAAAACACAAATATGGAAGCGAAGAAAATAAAGGAACAGTAGGAAAAACACGTTTGCCAACGGCCCTCAGTGTGGGAGGCTGCTGAGAGCCTCCAAGGGACCTGAGGCCCAGGTACTGTCCATCAGTTTTAGGGGCACTGTCCTGCCCTGGGACCACTCTAGATGGACATGAGCAGTGATGCCTGTGAAGTTCCACTTGCCCAGGGAAGGTCCATCACCTCCTGGTGACTGCTCTACAGTCCTGAGTACAAAACCTCCGTCCCACGGCTGCCCATAGGCAATGTCCCCTCAGCATCCTCAGGTGACAGCAGGAGCATTCGTTTCCACAGAGGACTCCTGGCCCTGAAAACCTGAGCAGCCATTGCTCAGCTGGTTTGGATGGAGCTGCTGGTGCAAAGGGTTTGAATTTGCCTGCATTGGTGCTTCACAGGATCCTGAAAAGCAATTCCCACTGAGCCCTGCTGGTTTCTCTCACATTCACTCAGTTCATTTCACCACATTCCCCAGGTGAAAAATACAGTGACAGTCACAGATCTGCTTAGTGTTTTGCAGGTTGGTGGCTTCAGGTGTGTCAAAAACATAACAAAAGGAAGAAAGCAAATAACATTTTCCTGATGCCACTAATGCAGAATTGACCCTGGGCCAGAGGGAACCGGAGCTCATCTCCGGTGCTGACCCCAGAGCACACAGCCCTTGCAGATCACTGCTCCTGGCAGTGCTGTAAGGCAGGTGAAGCCCAAGATCTGAGGACAATTGGGAGTCCAGAAGCCAGGGGAGAAAGGGAAGATGTCTCTTGTTGGAAAAGCTTGGCTAGTGAAGGCAGCCCGCGCAGAGCCAAGTCTCCCCCAGGACCCGAGCGAGCCTGTGCCAGGCCAGCCCTTGGGCAGGTCCCTGGGTTTACGCTGCCTACCACAATGCCATGCTCGTGCCATGGAGACAAACCTCAGCCAGCCCAGCTGCCAGCAACACAGAGACATTGCCCAAGGGTCTCCAGGCAAGGCTTGCCAGCAGAAGCATGCCTGATCCAGGGCGAGCTGCAATCCCTCCATCCTTGCATTCCCTGCTCCTCTCATGGTCCATGTCAGGCCTTTACACCATGCTGGCTGTAGTGGTACTTGGACCACAGCACCACAGGCAAGAGGTGACAAATTCCCCCAAATCATTCTGGGAGGTGCACACCATGGAGTGGAGAGCTAAGTCAACAGCCCTTGGGACAGCAGTGGAGAGAACAACATCTCCCAGGCTTGTTGAGCCACCACCGGGAGATGAGTTCCCCAAGAGGGAAGGGATACAAGCTGTGCACACCTGATAGGGAGCAGCCTCCCACAGAGCCTGCTGGGAGGGCAAAGCCCCTGGGATTCAACATCTCTGGTTTAGTGTGGGCTCTGTGTGCCCGTGGGCTGAAGGACTCTGTATGTGGGCAGAGACTTCAACTGACAGCACAGACTGCCTTTGGACAGGGCTTTGCAGCTCGAGGCTGGGACTGGGGTTAGTTCCATTTATATAGGCTGGGAAGTCTGGAGCTAGAAAGCTTGTTTTAGGTAACAAGACAGGCTCTTCCCTTCTTCATGCAGGGCTCTGGCTCAGGAGGAAACATAACCTAAAAGTGCCAGATGGACAATTCTCCACCTGTACCAGGCCCACCACTTACAGCTGAGAGGCCGGCCCTGCTTAGGGACATTTCCAGTCTCAGCCCCATCACAGTGAACTCTAAAGCTCCATGCTCACTCACTTCACTCCAGTATTTCTCCATTTGGAGGCCATCCACACGGGATGGGAAGGGAGGGGAAGTAGCTAGGGATCAGGCCCTCAACAGATGTAAATGAATGTCATTCTAAATGGGATCAGGGGAGCTGCAGCAGCTTGCATCAGCTGTGAAATTTAGTCTAGGCATCCAGAAAAGGAGCTTGAACTGCTCCAACAGAAGACACCGTGGTCCCATATAAATCTCCTAAATCAGCGTGAGTTTATTTGTTGTCACGTCTTCACGGGTGGGAGAGGTCTGGACCCCAGCGCAATGAGACACTGAGGTTGAGGCTGCCAAGGTGGTGTGGGGAGAGAGAGGTCTGAACACACCCAGCTTCAAGAGGACACCAACCAGATGGCCTTGGGCAAGAAGAAAAAGGAAACTCAACTTACCTTTGCTCTTCCTCGAGTTCTTCTTTGGTCATCATTGACTTGTACTGGTTTCCCCTCAGCTTTCCAGGACTGTATTTGAAAGAGAACTTCTCATCTGCAGCTGGAGAATGGGAGAGGGAGAGACAAAGAGCAGCAAGTCATTGCATGAGCCAGAGACCTCTTCAGAGCAATGATCAACAGCAATGGGCTTGTTCCCTTGAGATGCTCACTGACCCCTGCTCCTGTGCACCCCAAACACTGTTGGCCACCCCAGACCATTATTCCTTGGTCAGCTCCGGTCTCCAGAAAGCCTGGGAAGGGACAGGGAAGCTGTGTGGACTGGAGAGAGCCAAGCTGGTGCTGGCCAGAGGATGGCAGGAGGTCTGGCTGCAGCCAACACAGGAAACAGTGACGACTGCTGCAAGCGAGCAGCCCTGCTTGGAAGCAGACAAGTAAATCCTCCAGCACAGGAACCGTATGTTATTGCTCTCCCTGGATTCAAAGGCCCATCTTGGCTTATCAAGACATGCTAATCCTGCCCTGATTAGCTCGCAGCATTTTCCTCTTCTCCTCTCCAGACTTGCATTCCTCCTCCCTCCCCTCAACCAGGGGCCCTATCTCATGCTCGGGGCTCACAGATGATGCTGTGGGCTGAGCTGTCCCAGGCCACACAGCCCAGCAGTGCTCCTGCAGCCCCTGCCAAAGCTTGTGAAAAAAGGAGGTGCCACGCTGCAAATCCCAGGGCTGCAACTAGAGCTGAGGCAAGGCAGCCCCAGGAGCACCGGCACAGCTGGGTCCGAGTCCCTTTGTCACCAGCTGATGGACCTGAAGAGGAAACTGTGGTCTCCTGCTCCAGGCCTGGGTGCTCTCCCACCCAGCTGCCAGCCTCAGCCCTGTGCTAATTAAAGCACTGGAGCTCACGGACTCTGAGCCAAAGCTGATCCTTTTCCAATCGGATTTTGTTTGAGCACTGTTTGCTTTTAAAAACCTCTCCCCTGCTTTATCTTCCTCCAGATGGGAAAAAACCAACAGGAGTGGAGGTCAATCCAAAGAATGGCCCAGGAAGAATGGCTGGTTCAGGGAGTTGCCTTTATTGGTTATCTGTCAGCTGTTTATCTGCAAGCCTTGATCTCCCAAGGACTGCAGGACTCAGCTGCTTCACATCAAACCATCTCTCATCGCTGTTTCTACATCCACACAGAATATCTCTGCCTCCACCAACCCTCAGAGCCCTGAGGATAACTATAAGGGGTTCACAAAAAGATGTTATTGTATCATCTGCACAGCCCTGAAAAACTGCATGTTGTCCAGAAACACAATATCCAGGATGATATCTCCCAGCACCCCCAAAGTGGTGAAATTCTGCTGACTTTTGTGGCAGGAGAGAAAACCCCAACTGATACAGAACCTATGGACCCATACCCTCTCCCCAGCCACCTAGGAAACCCTTTCCAATCCTCATCACTGCTATTGCAGGTACCACATTCACGAGTGTCTCTCCTCCTACAACTTCCCAAACAAAAACCACCCCACAGGCCTTCTCCTCCCTTCCTCATACCCAGAAGGATTCAGCATCAGCAGCTTCCCTCTGTTTTCCACTCAATACTGCCCTTAAGGATTTTCTCCTCGTGTCCAAGGTCAGACGCTTGATTTAGCGATTTCTCCACGCTCACGCGCGCACTCAGCTGCTGCCAGAGCTCTCATAGTCCTTGGGGACCCCCAGGCAAGAGGTGAGTCAGAGCCTCGTTTTGTAAGTGGGAAAGCCTTGAGATCTCAAAACCACCCTGTGCAAGGCTGCAAGGGCAGGCTCAGGACCAAGGGTGCTGACCGCTGCCGCTAGCATATGGAGCGTGCCTGGGACTTCAACAAAAACCTTCTTCCTGCAGATGTCCACATTTCCTCCCTTCTCCACATCTCCCCATCCCTGATCTTGGGGACCTTCCCTGGGAAATCCTGGATTACTGATCCAGAGTGCATCTCTAATCCCAAAATGCCATCAGGGCTCCCCAGGGGAACAGCAAGGCAAGGCCTTTCCTTAGCACCTACACGTGTCCTCTGAACGCGAGCACCCTGATGCTCCCTCAGCCTCAAACACCCAGCTCAGCCATATCCCACTTCCTTCAGTGGGAAAACCCTCCCAACAGGCAGACAAACAACTGCCCAGCTGGAAACAAGCAGTAAGGCTGCAGCTTATCAGCCCTTTGGGTGGTCATAAAAGTGCATGGAAAGAAAATCCCGCTGGCTGCTGCTTCGGGAGATATTAAGAGAAATAGGGGGAGGAAAAAGAGGGTGGAACATCCTGTTCCTTACCCTGACGCAGAGCAGGAGCTGTTTCTTTACCTTTGTATAGCTTGCCTGATTTCAAGGACAATTAAGATCATTTCCCTTACGTGGTTTTCTGCCAAGTAAATTGAGATTTGGGATTTTGCCTGTCCCTAAAAGAGCAGTTTAATTGCCACCCCGCCAGAAGAGAATAAGGAATAGGGAGGCCGCCCATCTCCCTGCCCACGTGTTGTGGTTAAAAAGGAGCCAGTGTGTGGCTTTAGAAACCACTGGATGTTTTCTGAGCTCAGGAACTTTCTTTGCAGGCTGAAAACAAACTTCAGGAAACACACAGAAAGGGGGAGGCCCGGGTTTTCATGGGGACAGTGAAAACACTACAGAAATATGAGGTGACCTACTTACTCAGAGCCTCCATGAGTTCATATTAAAGAAAACATTTGTCTTTCATCTCTTTGCCCTTCCGTTGCCAGCGCCGTTGCCCCGGGCTGGCAGGGTGGAAGCAGCCCCAAGAGCACCTCTGCTCCCAACACGCTCGCTCCGGCGCATGCAGCGAGGACCCCAATGCCAGCCATGCTGCCCCAAGCCCCAAGGAGGCTGCTCTGGAGGTCTGGGCCACCACCTCAGCACCCTGGGCTGGTGACAGACTGCCCATGCCACCCCACAGTGCCCACAGGGAAGCCCTGCTCGCGGGTCTGACAGGCAGCAGCTCAGGTCCTGGCTTGAATAGGACCAGGACCAAGCGATGTGTAGGAGAGACAGTGAAGGAAGGAGTGAGGTTGCTCCCCAGGGAAGCACTGTTATTCCCAGCTGCACACTGCTGGCCTCCTCCTCCTCAGGCTGAGCTGTACCCAGTCCTGTTATAAAACACCTCAGAAATGGTGCAAATAATTCCAGAGAGGAACGGTGACTGCCTATAAGAGGTGCCTAAAGGAGGATGCTGAGCTAGTAATAGCCCATGGCCAAGGACCATCATCTCCCACCCAATCCTGAACCACAGCCGTTTTGGGGTGATGCACAGCAGTGTTGGAGCAGTCCTGAAACAGAGCTGGACCAAAGGGGGCAGCCCCTGGCAGGGCAGCGTTACTGAGCATCCGTTTGGATCCATCATTCCTCAAAGCAGGTCTCCCGCAGTCCTGCATGGTAACATCTCCGATCTCCAGTGCTGCAAGGAAACCTAACAGGGTGAAGTAAGTGTCTTTTGGCAATCCTATCTCCAAAGGCGCTTCCCTCACCTTGTGGCATGGCACCAGGATTAGAATTTGATTCTCTGTGGCATTAGGCGTAATCCTCCTGGGCCAAGGGATTGCCAGAAGGGCAGACGGAAAGTGGGGCAGGGAAGGGGAACACCCCAAGCTCTCCTGCTGCTCCAACTGCCCATGGCCACCCCGGGCAGGGGTTCCTGGTGACATCCCAGCATCTCCAGGGCTGCTCAGGAGAGCAGAGTCCCCTGCAGACACACACTCTTGCTTGGCACCATCTGTTTCATTTTCTTATGAGCACAGCAGTTGTCACTCCAATTAGACAATTAATCATTTTCCAATCAACTAATTGGCTAATCAGTTAAACGTGGCTCTGACCAAAGCCCCTGGAGATTGTCCTGGATGCAAGAAAGGAGCTTTTGGGCAACCTCATCACAAAGCTACCCCATGGCAAACAGCCCAAGGGCATCTGGGGAAGCAAACAGGGGCTGCTGCTTGGGTAGGGATCTCCTTTGCATTTCCCAGAGGAAGGAGACCATTCTCAAGGAGTTGGGACTTCAGCCTCTCAAAACCATCTGTACCCTCCCTGCAGGGTGCTGGCTTGCTCAACACTCACCTTCCTCATCCTCCGGCTCTCTCACCACCAGCTTCTCATTTTCTGAGTCCGGATCTTCCTCCTGGAGAAGTTGAAAACAGAGCAGCCATGAGGAGAAGGTGCTGTGCTTAACAACCTGTGCTCAGCCAGGGCAGCAGAGCCCACAGGGCAGGGAGGCAGAGACCAGAGCTCCTGAGGTGAGGGCTGGGTGCTCCCTTCCTGCCTCCATCAGGAAAAAGGCCAAAAGGATGCTCATTAGCAAGTGAGGTTCATTAGGCTGCGTTCCTCTCACCAGTCAGTGGCAGGGATTTGGCCTTGCTTACTCTGTCCTACCCAAAGGCTGCAAACTGCAAGTGTCTCCCCATAATTGAGGGGACAGAACGTGCTATCCCAGTGTCCCCGGGCACATCCTTGTGCCTGAACCCCATCCTGGGCTTCCACCCCCTATCAGCACCCACTGCAACTCCCATGCAGCCCAGGGATGTGCAGAGGATGGAGCCACAAGCCATGGGGACTCCTCGTGTGTGTCCCCAGGCCAGGCTTGCATGGACTAGCCCAACACTAGGAAAAGGCTCTTCCCAGTAAAAGCCACCTTGCAGCAAAGCAGCTGGGACCAGTGTAAAAGCCAGCGCTGGGGGGTTTGTGCTGGGACTTCACCAGGAGCCCTCCCAGAAACCCCCTGAGACACCACTGGCTGCTGCCCACAGACCCCTGCCCCTCGCTCCTCCAAGGCCCACGCGCACAGTGGTGGTGACACAGCTGATCTCTGGAGCATGGACAGGAGCAGAAACAGCACTTGTTATTATTTTATAAATTTAGAGCCATTTTTGAAGTTTGGGGAGTTGCCTCCTGCAAGCTCCAAGAAGCTGTATCAAGCCCACATTCCTCCCCCTTGCTGCACACACATCAGAGTCATGCAAACAGCAAGGAGGAAGGGAGAGGAGCATTCCAGCTCTGGAGATAAGACAGGGACACAGGCAATGCCCCTGCATATGTGCCTTCCTCCTGCAAAGGGCAGCACCCAGCACTGTGGCTGCCAACCCCTGCAAGCCAAGCCCGGAGGTCAACAGCATCCCTGAGCACGTGTCCTGCATCCTCCCCAGCCCCATGCTTCCGATTTGAAGCAACAGGGTTGGTGTGCAAAGAGCAAAGCACGTGGAAGAGAGGGGAAAAGGAGTGTGGAGGGAGCCTGGCAAGCTGCTACACTATTGAGGGGGACATGGGAAAAGCTGGGGTGAGGGTAAAGGAGACCTGAGGGAAACACAAAGACCCAGACCCTGCACAGAGCCGAGCGCTGGCTTTGCAGTGCAGGGCTTTAGATAAGTGGCTGGAGCACGGTATGTGGCGCTGGCCCAGAACTAGGTTAGTTTGTCATCGGTGAGGAATGTGCATTATTCACAGCCATTTGGCTTCTTCTTGCCACCCTGCACTTGGGCTCCCCAGAAGGACACACGACCAAGCCCCCCCGCCCCCAGCAGCCACCGCTATTTTGGGCCACGCTTCCAAACATGGGCACTTCCCAGGCTTCCCCAGGGACGGCTGGGAGCGGGAGCAGGAGCAGCCTTGCGGAGGCTGTAGGGAGGGGATACTCAGCCCTGGCCTCAGAGCATGACCATGAGCCCAGAGCATCACTTCCCCATCACATCCATCTCTCCCTGTGAGCTGAGATGCCCCTGGGGAGACCCGGCCCCCCAGGAGCTGGCACTGGAAGGGATATTTCAGCCTGCAGCCTGCCCAGGCGTCAGGAACTGAGCATCCTGGGCATTTAACAGTGGAAGGAAATAGGAAATTTGGTGCCAAACCTCCAAGGAAGGAAAACCAGAAGAAGAAGAAACATTTAATGGGAGTTGAGAGGGAGAGCCGGGGACACCAGCCTGGCAGGCAATAGCAACGTGCCATGGCCGTGCTGGGAACTCCCGGCAGCTTGCAGCAGCCCAACATTTTTCTGCTCAGATGGCTCAGGGGCAGATGCCAGCACCTCCCTTCCCCCCACAGTGCAGCCCCAGCCTCGCCATCCCCATCTCTCCCTCATAGCCACAGCCATCTCCACGACACCACCACCAGAGCCACCCAGGCTGCCTCAGTGTGGCCCCACTTGCTGACCCCCATCAGGAGCCAGACATCTCTCCCTGCACATCCGAGAAGAACACCTGGAGCACTATTTTTCTCTGCTTTAAATGGGCCAAGCCATTAAAAGCCCACCCGACCTGGCTTTAGCCCCTCCATGGCCACTGCTGCCCCAGGACGATGTCCCATCCATGCATGGCCGCCAGTACAACCGTTCATTGTGCCACTGTTCTCCATCCCACACACCTCTGCCTTGCTGGAAAGCTCTGCAGGGCCACATCCACCCTCTGCTTGTCCTGTGTGCCCGAGGCTGGACTCAGGTGAGACATCCGTAGGTGGGATCTGGAAAGAGACAAAAGCTTTGAGCACAAATGCCTCTGAGCCCTCCCCATGCTTAACCACCCAGCCCCGACAGCACCAGCACGTGCAGACAAATCTCCAGATGGGGTCGGTAGCTGCTGCCTCTGATCCATGTGCTGAGCTACAGCACAGCTGCTGAAGTAAGGAACACCAGAGACCTTCAATGCCCAGCCCTGGAGCCAGGGTTTGGAGCTCGTGAGCTGCTCTCCACAGCATCCCCATCCCACGGGCCAGGAGCCTTGCAAGGAGTTATCAGTGAGGGGGAGCAGCTCAGCCAGTGCTGAGCTCGGCCACCTGGGTGTCCTGGCAGGGCTGGAGGCATCGGCACAGGATGCTGATGCAGCAGATCAGGATTAGAGTAGAGCAGATGAGGAGAGGAAGGGCACGGTATGCTCAGTTCATTAACACTTGCAGGACTTGGCCTGCCAGCTGCTTTCTCCATCACTGGGTGATATCCCCTTTGAACCCTCCTGTCCCCATCACTGCAATCCCAGAGCTGGAGCTCTCCTGCCCTCTTTGCCACACGCCAGCTTTGAAAGCAGAATGGCCTTGACCCCCGTGCAAAGCCTCCCTTCCCCTGCCCTCTCCAGCCCAAATGCTTCCCAGCTGAACCTTTCCCCTCCGTGCTGGGTTGCAGAGGAGGATCTGTGTGGGCAGGGAGCAGGGACATCACATCCCTTGACCTTGCAGCAAAACATCAGCGAGGCTGGGAGCAGCCTTTGGGTTGGCTTGGAAAAAACAGGCAGCAGGAACAAAACCCCATGGCCAGCCAGGGCAGAGGAGAGAGCCCTCCCTACCTGGAGCATCCCAACAGCCCCAGGGAGCCTGCCCCACATTTCAGGGCACCGGATGCCTGGGGAGAGCAGAGCAGTGTCCTGCCACCAAAAAACAGAGAGGGAAGGTGTTGGGGCAACACTGGGAGACTTGACAGTCTAAAGGGACACTAAAGCACCCCGGGCACTGCTCCTCTACATGAAGCACATCCCAGGTGCAATGCAGGGAGACTGTTTCAAGCAGTGGGGAGTGAGGGAGGTGTGGAGCAGGGCCAGATGGCAGCAGGAGCTGCTGGAGAAGCAGGGACCAGACTCCTCTGGCTACCAGCCTCGAGCCAGCATCTCTCCACGGTTGCATTCTGATCGAGAAAGTCTCCTCACAGGAAAAAAAAAAGGCAAAAGCAGCACTGCAGGGTGACTGAGCACGTCATTATCTGGGAGCATCTGGAGGAGATGGGGCATCCAGGCCAGCTGCTGCAGCAAACAAAGATTGCATTGCCACCAGCATCAGCAAGGGGACACGTTCGGTGGCAGCTGCATGGCCCCGAGGCCACACACTCCCTGCCTGCTCCTGCTTGTGGGCAGGGTGGACCTCAACCTCTCCACAGCACATCCCGTGCCTGCTGATGTCTGAACCATTCCTTTGCACAGCTTGGCAGTGGCTTTGGAAAGCCCAGCACCTGCCAAAGCAGGGTTAAAATCCAACAAGTTCTTTACCTTAAATAACAATGCAGCAATACATCTGTCTTGGCTTTTGGCAGCTCTTGGCTGTAGAGCTGAAGCATTTGTTGGCTCATCAAAAACAGGCTTTTGCCCTTTAGCTGTCACAGCAAACAAGCAAGACACCCACACGTGAAGCTGACTCCAGCAACAGAGGCTTTGGACTAAAGCAGGAGAGAGGACAAGACCTCCAGGGACATTTTGGGCACAGGCAGCCCAAGTCACTCAGGGAAAGATGGCTCAGACAGGAGCTTGATGTTGTCCCCCAAAATCTCCCCTCATGGCTCTCTCACTGTGTGAGCCCTCTGCCACCGCCCTACAGGAGATGGAGGTTGGGTTCCCCATCACACCATCATCTGTTTTTTCAGCTCATTTCTGGCCACTTCCTGTTTCCTCCATCCCTGGAACAAACCCCTCCGATCAAGGAGTTTCTCTTCTAGGAACAAACACAAGCTGTGGGGCTGGTGTGTCTCTCTCCTTCTAGACAGCCCTGGCACCTATGGGCAAGGTGGGGACGAATGAGTGCCCCACTGCACCTCCAGGAGAAGGGAAGAGCTCAGGCTGCAAAGCAAGGAGAGAAAATTGTCTTGGATTAAACTCCCAGGCCCTGTGTGTTGCCATTTATGGCTGCACTTTCTGCTCCAAGCCTGATGCAAGAGGTTGCAAGAGGGAAAGAAAGCAGACAGGAGACAGACAGCCAGAGAGAGAAAAGCCAGGAGGAAAAGGAGAAAGAAGAAGCCTTTAAAAAAAAAAAAAGAATAAACAGTAATGTTGGGCAGAGTTTAGCAAAGCAAAGCAAAGCAAAGCAGCTGCTCTGCTGGCAGCTGCCCTTCACCCTGCTGCTGGGGCTCTCTGTCCTCCCACCAGGCAGAGAGGCAGCTGCTGCAGGAGAGCAGTTTCCCTGCCCTGGGCAAGGGTCCTGCCAGCCCCAGGATGCCTGGCAGGGGACATGCTTCTTGTGGAGGCAGAGCACCGTGTGTCTGTGCCCCTGGAGCACAGGGAGCTTCTGCTCCCCCCAGTCCCCTTATCACTGATGCAGGCAAGGACAAGGCACAGAGCAACCAGAGCCCTGCTGAAGCTCTGGGGCCATCCAGGCCCTGGCGAGGGGTCAGGCAGCACCAGGTCTGATGAGGAAAACACTGGCATGTCCCATGGTGGGGTGAGGAGACCCAGCTCAGCAGCACCCGCCCCTGCAGGCACCACGCAGCACCCCAGCATTGCACCCAGCTGGCTTATCTGCCACTGTCCCCATTTTTGCTGCAGCCTTGGGCAAGAAAACCCACAGGCACCAACACCAGGACATCTCTTTCTGCCATGGACGGGCCAGATGGCATCCTTGGGCAGGGACCAGGGGCAGGCAAAGCCTGCTCTCGCCTCGGAGCCTTACCCAGTGGCTGTTCAGAAGGCAAAAAGCCCTCGTGGCCTGTGCTCCAACAGCACCCTGGCTCTGTGCAGGGTCCCAGAAGGGACTGAGCAACAGCCTCCCCTCCTCCTCCTGCTGTAGGGGACACAGCATAATACCCCAAAGCATCCCAGCAGCAGCCCTGTGCTCCAGCCCCATGGCCAGGGTGGAGGCGGGGGGCATGGCATGAACACCAGCTCCCCCGGGTGGGAGGACACACATCCTGCCTTGCTTCCCACTCTGTAGACACTGTGAGAGACGATGCATTCGTTATTGGCACAGACTGCACCAGGGAAGAGGCAGGGCACACCCAGGCAGTTCCGGGTCCAGCATCCCTCTGGCAGAGCCTGCGCTGCTGCCCAGGCTGCCCAGAGGGGCAGCACATCCCTGCATCCCTCCCACCTCATCAGAGCTCCTGCCCCAGCCCTGCGGCAGCCTGCACAGCCGCCAATTACAGCCAGACTAATTAGACACCCTCTCCCCTCCAGGCATGAGGTATTAGAGGGGGTGATGGACTTATTAAATTTAAAGAGGGCCCCTGCTGGGGGCTGGGTGGTTTGCGCTTCTCTTGCCTTTGTCCAGGGATGCTGGGAGCCCTGAGAAGGCACAGATTGGGGTGGGGGCAAAGGTGCCAGGAGCTTTGCAGAAGGGGCAGGTGACACCCCCTTCATGCCTTTGCTCTCTGGGTGACAGCACAGCACGCAGGGTTGGCATGACGTGCCCTGGCCAGGGTGACCTCCAAGTGCAAGGTGCCCCCTTGCATCCAGAGCTGTCCCCTCTCCTCGCTCTGTCACCCGCTTGACTTTGCTCTCTTTGAAGCCACCAGAGGCAGTCAACCCTTGGCAAACCAGCCCAGCAGAGAGCCTGGCACTGCCCGTTCGCCCTCCCCATCTCCAGAGCATCCTGGCCAGGTCAGCATCCCAGCAGTGGCTCTGCACTGCCACCGAAAAGCCTGCCCTGCCCTGTCCCTGCCATCTGCCATTTCCACGACAGAAATACTCATTAGAGAACTGAAGTTTTCCAACCATTTCTTGCAAGAACAAGATTCGGCAGCCCCAGTGACACTGTGGTTCCCACCCAAGAGCTTTTCATTAGGGGATCGCTTTGACAGCGCTGCCTCATCCGTTAACGAGCTGGGGATGGGGATGAGAACAGACAGCGAAACACTAATTAACCTTTTTTTCAGTGATGGGAGCCAGCAGAGACAAGGGGAACCACTACAAAGACTCCTGGGCTCCCTTCCCTTCCCTTTAACTGCTTCATTTTAGAGCCATGGGGACAATGCTGCAACCGTTTGTTCCTCCCAGAGAGAGGCAGGGAAGCCTCGACCCACACTGAGTTTACCAGCGGGGAGCTGAGCAGATCCTGGTTTGCAGGGGCAGGGAGGGAGGGAGGAAGGCAGGAAGGAAAGCAGCAGGGAAGGAAGGCAGGAGGGAAGGATGAAGGAAAGAAGGAGTGGGGTGCACAGCTCCAGCCATTAACCACACCGAGGCTGCTCTCCCCACGTGGGTTCATCCATCAGCATCTTGGTTGAGTGGTTAAAGGCTGCAGTGAATCCAAGCCAGGCTGGTGCAGTACGTGCTGAGCAAATGGGAGAGGGGAAAAAAAGCAAGCAAGCTCTCTGAGTGCCAAGCACAACCCTTTGCTTGCTGAGGTACTGAGAAGCCCTGAGCCTGCAGCAGCCCCAGCCAGCAGACAGTGTCGGGAGCCTCGTCTGCTGAGTCACATCAGGGACCGCAGCCCTCAGCCGAGCCAAGATGGGTTTGACAGGGCACATTTCCACCAGCAGCCACCTGCAAAGCTCTCACTGCTCTGCCCAAGGCCAGTCCCATCCTTGCCTGCAACGTCTGGGCTTTGGCCTAAGCCAAAGGAGGATGGGGATATTTGTAGGGAGCAAACCCAGGGGAGACCGCAGAGCTGGGCATGGTCTCTCCTGCTCCGCCTGCAGGATTGGCCCCCGGGCCAGCAGCCTGGGCACTGCTCCCTGCTCATACGTGAGCAGAGCCTGCTGGGATGGCACGTACGCCCTCCGCCGTGCCACCCAGCACCGTGGGACCAGCCACACCCGGGCAGCCTGCACCGAGCCCTCCTGGCAGCTGTGAGAACACACGCAGACCTACGCTTCCCCCACACTTACTCAGCAGTGGGAAGCATCCCTCCCCATTCCTGAGGCTCTGCATCACCCCCCAGATGGCAGCCACTGCCTGGCCCCTGTCCTTCCCACAGAGATGCTGCTCAGGTCCAGGACAACTTGTCCTGCCTTGCTCTTACAGCTCGGTAACCATTGCCCAGGAGGAAAAACTGGCCAGGACACTACTCAGCTCTTGTGTCCTCTTTGCTGTGCTGTAAGAGGGGCTGAGGGAGGGGCAGCAGAGACCCTGGTCCCACAGAGCCCAACCAGGCTTCTGGAGGACACAACTCCCTGCACGTCGAGTAAGGGATAAAGGAGCTGAGCCCATCTCTGAAGGCAAAAACATTGCAGCACTGCCTGTTCAAAGAAATTAGGACTGAAGAGCAGCCAGAGAGGAGGACAAACGTTCCAAGACTCAAGGTAGCCAGCCAGCAGAGGAACCTGTGAGCTCTGGCAGCACTGGATATGCCCATCTGTCCTCATAGGGTGCTGCACTTCATCAGAGAGCACTGGGTGCAGCTCTGAGCTGGGTGCCCAGCTTTGGTGCCGAGCTAGCCCAGCCAGGACTCAGCCAGCTAACAGTGGCCCGGGAGCTCTGCAGCTTGACAAGGCACCCAGTGCTCAAAGGCACCAATAATTCACATGGCTGAGGGACAGATGTGGCTTCCAGGATGCCAGGAGAAGGAAAAGGGCTGCTCAAGACCTGTACCTGTGGCCAAGGGGAGTGAGAGCTCTGAGGCTCGGAAACGACAAGGGGAGGTGAGGCGGAACACAGTGAGGCAGATCCATATCCCAGCCCTGAGAACTGGAGCTGGAGCAGCTCTGCTGTGAGGACAGGCTGAGAGAGCTGGGCTTGTTCAGCCTGGAGAATAGAAGGCTCCAAGGAGACCTTAAAGCAGCCTTCCAGTACTGAGAGAGGCTACAGAAAAGCTGGGAGGGACTTTTTACAAGGGCCTGTAGTGATAGGACGAGGGGGAACAGCTTTAAACTGGAAGGGGGAAGATTTAGATTAGGAAGAAATTCTTTACAATGAGGGTGGGGAGGCCCTGGCACAGGTTGCCCAGAGCAGTTGTGGCTGCCCCATCCCTGGAGGTGTTCAAGGCCAGGTTGGATGGGGCTTTGAGCCCCCTGATCCAGTGGGAGGTGTCCCTGCCCATGGCAGGGGGTTGGAACTGGATGGGCTTTAAGGTCCCTTCCAACCCAAACCATTCCATGATTCTATGGTTCTAAGTGCAGAGTATTTGGGCGCAGATGGGAGTGTGCATCCCCTGGGACTTGCCCAAGGCTGGCCAGTGAGTCAGTCCAATGCTTTCCAAGGCGAGGGCTGGCTGTGTGCTGCCCTGCAGCCTGGATCCAGGCACTGAGGATTACAAATGCTGCTAAGAATAGCCAGCAGGCGCCTGGGCTCCAGGCCGGTGCTCCCCACCCGAAACATGCTGCTGGCACACGGGAACGCTGAGCCTCCCCGTTACCCACCTCCCTGCATCGGGACACGGGGCTGTCCCAGGAGAAAGCCACCAAGGCCACGAGTGCAGTCACCTCAGGATGTCACCAAATCCCTCACGAGCCAGGCAAGAGCAGAGCAAGTGCCTTTCATGGATGCTGGGTTGGCCTTTTATTTTTAAACAAGATCCGGTGCCGGAGGAGGATTTACCGGGCATTTATAGGCATCGCTACCCCCCAGTTCAGCCGGGGGTCAGACTGGGGGCCAGTGTCCTGCTGGGGCTGGGAGGGAGAGAGAAGCCAGTCCTTTCCCGTGGTGCTGGCAAGCACAGCAGGTTGGGGACAGCGTGAGGGACAGCGCTGGCAAGGGGCTTGTTTGCAGCAACCCACAGAGGGAGGATGCAGATGGGAAGAGTAGACTCACCACCCCCTCCCCCAGCACCTGGATTAGCTCTTGGGAGAAGGAAAAGACTCCCAGGGGCTGGGTGTGCAGACAGGAGAGGCTCACACAGACCAACACTTTCCGTAATCTTTCCTTAAATCTTCCCTATCTTGGTTATTTTCAAGAGTGAACCTTGGATGGAAAGGAGACTGAAACACCTCCCACCGCTGCCACACTCAGGGACAACGGGCTTGTCCCCACCTGAGGGCAAATCCAGGTTTGGCCAGGACCTCCCTTGCCTCCCCCAAACCTGAGGGCAAACCCTAGCTTTTCCTGGGACCTCCCTCATCCCCTTCAGAGGGCAAATTTGGCCAGAACCCCCATTTCCGCCACAGAGGACAAACCCAGCTCTGGCAAAGCAAAACCGGGCGCTGCGCTCCCCCCGCAGCACCGGCCCCTCCAGGAGGGATGGAGGCGCCCGTGAAGGGACCCTGCGAGGGGACCGCGGCTGCGGGGATCCCGGGGACAAGGAATGCCTCGCGGAGACCCCAGCCTCACCTTGCTGCCTGCATCCTCCCGGGCTGTGGGGATGCTCGGTGTCCCCTCAGGGATGTTCGGTGCCGCGGGGGGGATGCTCGGTGCTGCAGGGGGGATGCTCGGGGCCTCCGCAGGGACGCTCGGTGCTGCAGGGGGGATGCTCGGGGCCCCCGCAGGGATGCTCGGTGCTGCGGGGGTGATGCTCGGGGCCCCCGCAGAGACGCTCGGTGCTGCAGGGGGGATGCTCGGTGCTGCCGGAGGGATGCTCGGTGCTGCGGGTGGGGTGCTCGATGCCCCAGTGGGGATGCTCGATGCTGCAGGGGGGATGCTCGGGGCCGCCGGACCCGGCTCCACCGCCCCCTCCCGCTGCTCGGCAGCCGCCTCCTTGCCCACCTCGCCCACCCCGACCTCCTCCACCGGCAGCCGGTTCGCTTCGTCCTCCGGCGCCGTTTCTCCCCCGGTGCCGCTCGCCCGGGGGGGCTCCGCCGCGCCTCCCCGCAGCCGGAGGAACACGGAGGCGAGGAGGAGGGCGAGGAAGGTGAAGAGCAACGTGACGACCACGTTCAGGTCTAGGGCCAGGTCCATCCTGGTGCTGCTGCTGCCGCCCCGAGTGCGCGGCTCGGCCGGGGGGGCTGGGCAGGCTCTGAGCCGGCTCTGCCCGGCGTCATCGGCCCCGGCCCTGCCCACAGCCCTGCCACCCCCCGAGCCCCCCCCCCGGCCCTGCCCACAGCCCTGCCAACCCCCCCTCGAGCCCTCCCCCGCTCCCTGCCCGCAGCCTCCCCAACCCCCCCGAGTCCACCGACTCTGCCCACAGCCCCGCTGCCTCCTGAGCTCCCCCCACCCCCGATCTCCGACCTCATCACTGTCTACAACTCCCCAAAAGGAGGTTGTAGTGAGGTGGATGTTGGTCTCTTCTCCTAGATAGGATGGCCTCAAGTTGCGCCAGGGGAAGCTTAGATTAGACATCAGGAAAATTTTCTTCACCAATAGGGTTGTCAGACACTGGCAGAGGCTGCCCAGGGAAGTGGTGGAGTCCCCATCCCTGGAGGTGTTTAAACGACGGGTGGATGAAGTGCTCAGGGATCTGGTTTAGTAGTGGACAGGTATGGTTGGACTCGATGATCTCTAAGGTCTTTTTCAACTAAATGATTCTATGATGCAAGCATCTGGCTCAGGGTAGGAGCATCTTCCATTACACACTGCCTTGGACCCAAAAAGTTACTCCCAGGTCATTCTGCACAGTCGCCTGCATCATTTGTAACTGTATGACTTGGAAAGGTCTCTGCCTCCTGGGATGCCACAACCTGAGTGCCACAAAGATGATCTGAGGGCTGGAGCACCTCTGCTATGAGGACAGGTTGAGAGAGTTGGGGTTGTTCAGCCTGGAGAAGAGAAGGCTCTGGGGAGACCTCAGAGCAGCCTCCCAGTACTGAAAGGGGCTCCAGGAAAGCTGGGGAGGGGCTCTTGATCAGTAGGATGAGGGAGAAAGGTTTTGAACTGAAAGAGGGGAGATTTGGATGAGATCTTAGGAAGAAATGTTTTCCTGTGAGGGTGGGGACACCTCGGCACAGGTTGCCCAAAGAAGTCATCCCTGGAGGTGTTCAAGGCCAGACTGGATGGGGCTTTGAGCAACTTGATCCAGTAGGAGCTCTCCCTTCCCATGCCAGGGAGGTGGAACTGGATGGGCTTTACGATCTCTTCCAACCCAAACCATTCTGTGATTTAGTTCTCACGATGGGCAGAGTCACCCACAGCTGGGTGAGCTCAGCACTATTGCAGGAAGCCCTGTGCAGGCTGGGTATCAGCTGGTCTCCAGTAGCTGCTTAATGAGCATTTCCACCTTGATAGCCCTCGGCTGGGTAGCAGAGGAGTTGGTGGGGCAAGAGAAGGCTGTCCTCACTCTTCTCATCAAGGAGCATCTGGCAACACATCTACGCCAAGCTTCAGAGCATCGCTTCGTCTTCCCCAGGAGCTGTGGGTGATATTGGTGGCATGTTTGTGCCATAAACTGCTGTCACACCCACCAGATATGTGGGTCCTGAGAGCAGCCATGCTGTCAGAGCCTGCCCCCCATAGCACCTTGCTGCTGGGGCGTCTGAAAAACAAGAGGCTCAAAAACCAGGATGTGCCCAAAAGCCATCACAAGCCGGCAAGACTGGCCAAGGGGTTGTCAAGTTCTTCCAGACACTGCCATCAAGGATTTCCTGCCTCTTGAGACTGCTGGGAGGATTAGGCAACGTTTTACAAAGCAGGCTGAAATTAGAAGGCCTAAGCTATTCCTGCCAGGGCAAAAGCAGCACAGAGCGACCTCCCAGCTGCATGCAAGGGGAGCAGACATGGGAATCCACCCCAAAATTTCCTCCAGGGAAAAGGCTTTGGAAATATCTCTGAGAGCAGAGATTTTTATTGATGGCTAAAAACAAAACATGAACAAAGACAGGATTAAATCCCCAGGGTGGAAGGAAGGAAGTGAAGCCATGATCCTCACTGTGGTTTGTCTTTATTGGTAATCCTATCAGGCAGGCAATCGTTAGCGTATGGATAATGGTATTCTTAGTAACAACCAACCACAGTACTTACCTTCCCCTCTCCTGCACAGCTTCACATTTCCTGGGCCCTGATCATCAGAGCTGCTCTAGAGCTCAGCTGGAACAGCCGGAGATGAGAGTGTCACAGCGCTGTCTGGTTCAGCATCTTTTTTTATATTTGGTCC
Source organism: Dromococcyx pavoninus (assembly GCA_033558185.1). Classification (NCBI taxonomy): domain Eukaryota; kingdom Metazoa; phylum Chordata; class Aves; order Cuculiformes; family Neomorphidae; genus Dromococcyx; species Dromococcyx pavoninus. The sequence goes on from JAUMJL010000695.1 coordinate 184,749, forward strand.
CTTCTTCTCCCTTCCTGTCTAAATCCATTCTTTAGCTCAGTGAAGCTATCGACTTCCAAAGTTTGATTTGCTGGATGGAAGTGATGAAGCACGAGGCCCATGACAGGCAGCACCTCTCCACCTGATCGATACAAAGGAGTATAAATGACCATGGCAGGGGGGTTAGAATTAGATGATCTTTAAGGTTACTTCAAACTCAAACCATTCTATGATTCTATAAATAGCTGTGGAGCACAGCAAGACTTAAATTCTCTTTCAAGAAGCTCCCAGGTGCTTCTGAGCAGCAAAAAGCCTCAGTCACAGAGTTTTATGGCAGAGCCTGTCCGACAGGACAAGGTGATCATTGATTAAAGCCTGGCACAGCCTCAGGAATGGGATACATTGCCGTGTTTGGGGAGGCAGTTTGTTAATCAGGTTTGTTTGTATTTTTTTCTGGTTTTGAGTGACCTTGGCACTGAGCTGATCACATTCAGCAGCCACAACAGCATCATCCTGAATCTGATGCATCACTTGCTTTCGGAATGTTCCCCTGAGCCCTGGAAACTGCTCACAGCTAGAGACAAAACCAGGGTGGGAAACTCACGGCACTGGGTCTTTGCTCCTCTGCCCATGCAGACTGTCTGTCAGGTTTGGGGACAAAGAGGAATTCAGGGTGAGACTGCCATAAAGTGGCCACTGTGGCCTGCTAGTGGGGCTACTCGGGGTTTTTTGGCCTTGCACACTGATGCACACGTTTGCAGCTGTCAGAGCACCCTCGATTGCTGCTGACATCCAGGATGTCTCCTGCCCTTTTTCTCCAGCACTGTACATTTTCCATTGGCTGGAAGCCTGTCTGAGGGTGTTTTGCCCATGCAGGAACGCAGTGGCACATGGCTCACATTAACCCAGTGCAGCACTTCAGCGAGCACCCTCCCAAGCAGGATTTGTCACTGCCTTTAGGTGCTGGCCCTCACAGCTTCTTCTGAAATTGGGATCACTGATGGGGGAACCAAACAGGAGCTACAGACAGAGGTGACCATTAGTGGCTTCTGCCTTTGGACATGCAGCAAGTCCATGTCAGGCTGCTGGAGCTCTCCACGCTCGGAGGAGTCGTGAGAACTGCAGGGCTCAGAGATCTCTGAAATACAACACTCCCACTCTTGGGAGCAACAGCCAGGAGTACCAAGGACACAGACACACAAACATCTGTTCTAGCCAAGCTAACTCATCCAGTAATGAGGCAGCAGAACCAGCCACAGGGCTCAGCACCCCACATCCAGACCTGGAGCGAGAGCCAGACTATCCTGCAGATTATGAGTGACAGCGATGATCCCCCAGGCAGAAGCCAGGCCCAGCAGGTCCCTGTGATATCCTCTTGTCCCCTCTGCAGCTCTTCAGAGGCAACTGGATGGAGAAACTTGCCCTGATGCAGCACAGCTCCTACTGGCAGGGACCAAAGGTATCTGTATGGTTCCTCCACCAATTCACAACGCAGGATCATAGACTCATAGAATGGTTTGGCTTGGAAAGGACCCTAAAGCCCATCCAGTTCCAGCTCCCTGCCATGGGCAGGGACACCTCCCACTGGATCAGGGTGCTCAAAGCCTCATCCAACCTGGCCTTGAACACCTCCAGGGATGGGGCAGCCACAGCTTCTCTGGGCAACCTGGGCCACGGCCTTAACACCCTTCACAGTAAAAAATTTCTTCCTAAGACCTCATCTCAGTCTCCCCTCTTTCAGCTCCAAACCGTTCCCCCTCGTCCTGTCCCTGCACTCTCTGATAACGAGCACGGTGCCCTCTCTTGGGAGGAGAGCAGTTCTGCAGCAGGGAAGGGGCTGGCTGGACACAGCTCGCCCAGAGCTGCTGTTACAGGGCTGTCCGCTCCAGGGCCGCGAGCAGCTGAAGCGCTTCGCCAACAAAAGGGGATTCCAGGGAGCTGCGCTGACAACTGCTCTGGGAAGCAATCCCTGCCGCGGAAAATGCTGTGCTGTAAATCTGCCTGCAAAGGGGATTTAGCTCAGCTGCTGCCCAGGCCAACACTGCTCTCGGTCTCCCAGGCGTAGAACAGCCTGGAGAGCTTCTGTAGGCACAAAAGAAATGAGTTATCATCCTAAACCCCCAGATAAAGCGGGGAGGGTTGGTCAGATCTTTGCTCAGAGCCCAGCCCTTCCACAGTGACTCTGCACTGTGTGTCCTGTTTAGAAGTGAAGATGAAAGCAGTATTTGATGCCTGGAAGATGAAACCCCCTCTCACCTGTATTAGGTGGCAAGAGAAACACAACACAAAGCTTCTTGTAACACAGGCTGGGGAGGGCAGGGAAGGGACACAAAGCACACGCTGCAGTCTGGTAGCAAAAACACCAGCATGAACCTTCTCCCACAGCTGCCACAGCCCCAGCAGCTTCCCAAACACACCCACTGCACAGGTGTACAAATCACAGGTGAGAAGGAGCCAGAGAAAGCTCCCAAAGCACCCCATGGCGAGTACCTGAACAGTACACTGTCAGGGTTTTCAAATCATGATACAGAAAAAAAGTGACCAGTCAACAGGATAATGCAAAATAATTGATTTTATTTAAAATAAAAAGCAAAACCACAATCATCCAAACAAGACAATTAAGAACAACCCAGCTCTGCTGGATGGGGTGATAAAAGCAGCTAAGGGCAGTGGCAGGGCTTGGATCCAACAGTGACTGTCAAATGGATCAGTATGCTCTTTCCTTCCCTCCTTCACAAGGGGGATGCCAAAAACCTCCCATGGCAATCAGCCCACACAGGCATTTCAGAGTTGATTCACTCAACAGTCTTGCTTCCCACCCCACGACAGCAGGGACAAAAAGGGGGCAGGTTAATTATCAAAGAGGTTGGAGCTTTATGTAACTGAGAAGACAAACTGGAGGCCATGTATCCAAGTGGGAAGGGAAGGAAAGGGAGGTTTGCCAGTGCTTCCTCGGCATCTCCAGCTCCCACAGCACTTGTGCAAAGAACAGGTGCAGAGATCAGCGTGCCTGCTGTTCACAGCCACAGGCCCGATGGGTGCTCATTCCTTTATTCCTGAACTCTCACAGCAGACAAGCCTGTTTGGGTTACCAGACTCAAAAGCAAGGCCCAGAGCTCACAAATCCCTTTTCCTTTGGCCAGAGCAGGCAGGACAATGACACCAATACGCACAGTACAATGGGAAGTCCACAGCCCAAAGGCAGCATGTGGCTCTCTAAGCCCAACCCGAGGGAACGGGGCAGAGTCCCCCAGCACTACTGGGCTGACAAAGCACTGGCAGGGCTGAGGCAGTGCTACTGCTCTGGGGCTTAAGGAAACGGGGGGCCCACCAGGTCTGGGTGCCAGACCACAGCAGCCTGCTACATCCAGAGGCTCTACAGCACACAAAAGCAGAGGGTTTGGAGCAAGAGACGTGGATGCCCAAAGAAGCACAAGCCTGGAAAAGAGAGAACAGAAAACCTGTCTCCTCAGTCAGCCTTCCACAAGCATGGGGTTAGGTAGAAGGGGAGCACAGTTTTGAACTTTGTTCCTTATTTACCCAGTCTGGAACGAGGGCCTTGGAAGCACCATCTCACCCCCTTTCTATAAGGCCAGTGATGCTGACTCTGCAATGATAGTTGAATCTATTCCCATTTAAAAAATATCCCCATCTAGCAGGATATCCTGTTCAGAGCAGGCCATGAAATGCCAACAGTTAAACTCTGGTGAAAACAAAAAGCCTTGCGCTGCTACAGTTAACGTACCACACAGCAGTTCTGGAAGGGCCATCAAAGAACACCACGTGGCCAGGAGTGCTGAACAACATCCCCAGTGTTTTCTGCTACAAAACGCTAATGCCAGGTTAGGAAGTCTCGGGTTGTTTAGGATGTCTGGAACGCTTTTGTGGGAGGACAACTTCAAAGCATCTTACACAGTAATTACCTTTCAGCCTCACAACACCCCTGTGAGGTAGGTATTTTCCTCAAAGACAGAAGCTCACCGATTCGGCTGAGGCAAGAGCCCGTAAGTGGAAGAACCAGAGATCCCAGGAGTCCTGATTCCCAGGTAGCCTAAACAGACAAACCTTTGTTTCATACCAGAAAGTGCCTTGTGGAGAAGTCAGTGCCATGTTACCGATATCACAACGCCTGCAGTCCATTTCAAACACACTGCTTTTCTGTGAGGGATGTCAAACAAACACAGGCTTTAATCTCAAATTGTTTTATTTCACACCATGGAAGAGTTTGCTGGCGCAGAAGAATACTCTGCGCTCTTAATCTTCCCACTGTGCTTCTGGTGATGGAAGTGTGGCTTTCCCAGCACTGTTCTATGGCTTTCGTGCACATGTAAGCTTAAGACTGCTAAACTGAACCACGTGTGCCAAATGCAATTGCAAGCTGCAGCACAAGCCATCTTACTGACATATCGACTGTCCAGCCACCAAAGACGGCAGCAGACAGATCTCCTAAGGGCTCCCCTCACTGTGACAGAGCTGAGTCTTCACCTCTCCAGACCCCCTTGTTCTTCCAAAAGGTAGCAGCTGCAGCCTGCTCTCTCTGAGGAGACATACAGCTTGTGTGGGCTACTGCTGCTCAACCAGGCAAGAGAAAAGGCAACCTTAGCCAGAAATGCCAGGAGCTCGAGAAGCTTTTTTTAAAATGAAGTAATCTTGTGGAAGAATCTGCAGCAGTCTACAGAGCCAGTGCACTCAACTTGTGCCTGGCTATCACAGGGAATTCAGAGTCTGGACAACTAAAGAACATATTGGAAAATCTTCCCCCTCTCTATTTTTCCACCATCACGCTGCTCCTACACAAAGAAGATTCAGAAACAGAAGTCCTGACAAACATACTTAGGATTCCCTTGTATAACAGGACACAGCCCAGTCTCCAAAAAGAGAGTGTTTAAATAGGAAGAGACAAGGTTAAAAAGAAAAAAGTAATCAGAAAACCCAGAGAAGTAATGTTGCAGGTTCCCTCAAACCCAACACGTATAGGAAGGTCACACTTAAGGCTGCCAATCCGCTTTCCAATTCCATTACCAGTGCCTGGGCATTATTGCATGTTTACTGCAGGCACACCACTGCCACTTCCAAGGGTCCTCTCCCAAAGAGGAACAGCTGAAATGAGATACAATATCCACCTTCGATATCTCAGGAGAGCACCCAAGGAAGCACTCCAACCCAATCAGCTTCTGGCTGTGCTGTTCAGGCAGAGGAGAAGGATCACTTCCTCGCAGCACACAAACCTCTTTGCTGACACTACCAGCACAAGCCCCTGCTAAAAAACCAGCAGCTCCAACAGATCCCTTGGGGATGAGTGCTTTACCCAGCATGATACAAACATATCTACACAGACTTAAGCAACACGTTGCATTTTTAAAAAGCATAAAACAATAATAAGTCCCCCTCCCAGACCTTTAAAATTGGCACTGCAAGTTCCAGAAATGTCTGAACCCATAACCTCAAAGAAAAACCATTTAGGCATGTGAACTGCACCTGAATGAGCCCACAGCCCTGTAACTGCTCAGTATTTAAAGCCCAGCAACTGTTGTTATCATGTAGAGTCAGACTTTTGCCAGTTGCTGCCTAATGCTACACATCACGCTTGCACCTAAAGGATTGTAATTACTAGCAAAGGCTGACCTTTTCCTCATGGTTTTCACTGTGCAAGAAACTTCAGGATTCTTCTGCTCCATTGAGCTTCCTACGGCAAGGTGCCAGTGCAGTGTCACCAGTCATCATACAGAGAAAAACTGTAAATGAGCTGTTGCTGGTTAAGGTGTTGCACCTTAGATGTATGAATGTAGATTAAGACCACAAAAGATGCTTCAGGTTGGTGGTCACCTTCGCTGAAGTTGCTTCAGTGTCTGGAGCATTCACACCACCTTCCCCTCCTGAAATTCTGGTGTGAGATCCACTGGACGTTCAGATAGGCCAAAAGGGCTGGTGTTCCTTTCCTCAAGTGTACAGGACAACATGTAAACATATGACAGTGTCAAAGCAATGCAGGTTTTTAGGCTTACCTGCTGGTTTTAAAAAGAGTTCTTTAAAAACTGACCGTCATCTTCCTTGCCAGTTACAGGAACCATTAAATACTTGGCATGTCCTTACCCAAAGCTGGGTCATTAGTGCACTCACTTGGGGCGCGGAGGGGCAAAGCATTGCACAATAATGGACAGTTGGGGCATCCCCCTAGAAGTTATTAAGAAGCCAACCTTCGACAGCACATAATGAGACGGATGTCTGGGTCGAGGAGGAATAAAAAAGCTTAAGGACTGTGAGAAACAGGAGCAGGAGGGGGTAGAACAGAGCTGGCTGGCTGCTAACGGAGCTTCGATCGGCAGCTGTGGTTATCTCAGGGGTAGCTGCGACCTCCACAAGACTCCCTAATCCTGTCAAAAAAAAGTGCAAGTGCCTGTCAACAACTACAACACTGCCCTTATACCAGGACAAAAGATCACGACATGCACGTTAACTGCGTGCTTATTCTTCCTACAGAACTCCACAAGCTAGGTAAGATTTTATGTTTGGAATTGTTTCTATTGACTAATCCATCACACAGCTGGAATGGAAACCCCACCCATCCTCACAGTGGAACAATCAACATACAGGAGCAAGAACAGTGAAATCTGGAAAGCAAGTGCTCAAGGCAACGTGCTAGGTTTTAATATTAAAGGTATTAATTTCAAAATTTGAAGTGCAAACAACTTAAGAGTGCACGGGATTTTCAGATGAACAGATCTGCGTGTGGGTTCTGCATTTTACAGCTTTAAAAAACCAGGGTCTGCCATAAGATTTTTTTATCTCCCGCTGCTTGCTGCCCTCCTGAAGTCACACTGGCTGCTGAAATGAGATTTGGCAATTGGACTCGATGATCCTTTTGGGTCCCTTCCAACTCAGGTAATTCTATGATAACAAACTAATTGTTAAGGCCTCCAGGGCAAAAATAAGCAGTCAGTACAGTTCTCTCCCAACTGTTTAATGATGCTCTGTACTTGTGATTCAATTGTATTCAGTTGTGAGCAACTCCTGAAGACAAGAGCAATAGATCACAGCAAGATAAACAGCAACACGTACAGAAGCAAACAGGTCTTTAGGCAGTACCAGACACTGGAAAGTCAGGCATGATACTGGGAATCTGGAGTTCCTCAGGCACACAGTAAGTCACCACAGCACCTGCATCCATGCCAAATCTGGAGCATCCAACAGCTCAGTAACAAGACAGCAGCCTGACCCAGCTAAGGCAGCAGCACTGGTTAACTGAGCTGCAAGGCCGATGCCGCAGTATTTTGGCAAATTCTGCTGTCTGAGAAGAGTGCTTCACTTAGCAAAGAATTTTCAAGTTTCTCCATGCAGTATACTCCTGGATTCCCAGTGGTTCGCTGTTTGTAACCTGGCAAGTCCAGAGAACTGCTTTCCTCAGCAACTTTAAGCAATATCGATTCTTGCTTCTGCAATATTGAACGATCCCTCCCTCCAGACTTACTAGAAACTCTTTTTTATTTTTTTCAATAGGTAAACACAGCCATTTGGGATGAATTTTGCCTCTCACAGAAGAAACAGTGGGCCAGATTAAAGCAATCCATGCAACAATAAGAGAAACCCTACAACTACTTGAAGGTTTTCCCTTCGGACAGAAAGTCAATGAAAGTTGAGCCTTGCTTGATCTTTAACTGTTAACTCCTCATTTGTGCTCCCTGAAGAGCACAGTCAAAATACCTCACAGCTCTCATTAAAAAAAAAAACCCACCACCCTACTTTCTCTATCAAAGGCATAACTAGGACACATAATAAAACTGTTTATTAAATAAAAGTAAAAAATCTCTTTTTTAAAATTATCAAGAATCTTAGTTTTCAGTTTGGAGCAATTAAAAGAGTTCATGGAGGGAAGATATCACCACTGGTCAAATGTTTTACATTCTGTGAGGGACCTCTTGCTCTCCACCCCTCTGTCCTGATGAATTGCCCCACCTTAACTCTGCCAGCTCTGCCTTGTATTGCCTTTTGCTTGTTTAAAAATGAACAGCTGCAATCGGGTCACCTGGAGGAGCTGCGCTCTTTGCTCACGCAGTCGTCCTGGGAAGTTGTATCACCATTACCCATCATGCTGCATGTTCTTCTCTTTTTCCTCCGGTGCATCATCCCTTCTGTCTCAGAGCCAGAGTCACACTGAAGTAGAAAGTGATGAAATCAGAATTCAGAGAAACTGTGCTGTGGAACTCACCATAAGAGCTACCTCAGAAACTTCGAGTAATCAATATCCAAAGAACGTGCTACTTTAGATTAGACAAGTGAGGTAAATTCTAAATTGTTCAAAAATCATGACAGATAATTACTAGATATCATGACCGCCTCAATTGGCCTGGGGCAAGGCAGCTGATGTGTTCCTTTGGCTCCTCAAAGGACGCAGGCTTTTAAGAGCAGACTCAGTGCCTTCTGGAGCACTTCAGTGCCTAGAAAAGTCCCCTATCATAACTGACTGTCTTGCTCTCCTCCCTCTTTTTAAAAACACCCATTTTCAGCCACTTTACACAAGCATGGCTTAGCTAAATCAGTGACAGATTTATATACAATATAAACATAGATCAAACAAACTAAATTCACTTATCAGTACAAAGAGAGACTTCAGCAAACAGAACCTGCTAAGACCACAGGCTTCTCCAGCGTGTGAATTTGTTTAGTTGCTTTCAATTAATTTCTTCATAAGACACGAATATTAGGATAAGGATACATGATCAAGTATGGAAAAGACAATATAATTGCAGGATATGCATCACCTGCTGTAGTATAAAGTATTACCTCTGAATCGGAGTCTGAGGAGCTGGAGCTTGAGGAACTGGAAGAATCACTAGAACTGTCAGAAGCAATACCAGTAGATTCCTGCAGGTCAACTGAATCAGCCAAAGCTGCCAAGTCAGGATGTTCCTGCTTTAGGATCCTAAATGCAGTTGAAATTTCAGAGTTAGCCTTTGAACAGTAACACTGCATGCAAGTGAATGGGTATTTTGGGGTTTTGTTTTAAATAGAGAACACGAAAAAGAAAGCTCTTACCTGTACCATTTCCGTGACAATTTGGGTCTCCCTCTTACTGTCTTGTGCCACACCACAGGGAAGTTGGTACAGCTGGCAAAGTTTTGCGTGATGGCAATAGTTGTGTCAAGATTGAGAACTACGTGCCACCAGCCACCTATAAATACAGCACATTTCTGGCTAGGCTACAGAAAGTAGGTTCAAGAACTTTCTCCGCAGCGCAGGTGGAAACTGAACTTTACCACCCAAGCCTAGCTGAGCTTGCCACCCATTGTCTTCCTTCAGCATTTGCTCCGGTGCTTTACAGATTCTCATTACAGAAGCTGCTCAATGCTCTGACCAAATTATCCAGCTCATGAGCAGTACGGAAGATCTGGCTTGACAGCAACACACTGGCTACTGACAGTTTATTTGATAGCAAGAGCCATTGTAGCCCACACCACAAAGAAACCCCCTCTGTTAAGCTGGAGAGCATTTTCCATGCTGATTTAGTAAGGTTCTTATGACTACAGACTAACCTTTCATTTAAAAATAGATGCAAAATTGTTTCCCCGCATAGGATAAAAATAGACAATGGTGTTCTTACAACCCACTTATAACCTCATAAAAAGACGATGGAAACAGTTTAATGGAACCTGACAGCTACACAACTGTAACAGAAGGTACGCCAAAGAGTCACTAATAAGTGCCAAGAAAATCACAAGGCACTCCTTCAAACACGAAGTCAGCTGTATGTTAGAGATAAACAACGAGAACGGCAGCTATGGGCCATGCTGCACAAGAATGATGCAAGGTTTACAGGTTAGAATTTGGCACTAAACTCACTCTCTTTATCCATTAGCCACTCCACCTCTCAGTTATAACAGGCTCAGAACGTGCAGACACTTAAAGAGAATGGCACCCTTATCAGATCTTTCCTCAGCTTTTTATTTCAAATGCAAGATGAGGCATAACCACAGAGAGGTGGGTTGGAAGCACCAGTGCCTTTAAATAGTTCTTTTCCCACTGCTAAGGAAAATTCATACACAATCAGACTTCCCTGGCTGTAAAATTCAGTCACGAATTTGCTACAATGTACATGAACTCAAACATTTTTAAGAAGTTACTAGCATGTAAACACCTCTATTTTATGCCTTGATGGTTTCTTATTACTGCAATTTAGATCATGATCACATTTCTGTGATGCTGCAACTCAGGTTGCATTTGTTTTGTTGTCTGTACCACACGCAATCCTATGCTGCAGGCCATGAGTGCTCAAGACATGCAGAAAATAACAGCACAGTCTCAAAGAGCACCTTGCAATGTATGTCCTTTCTGAAACAGCTCAGAACAGATTCTTCCATTAGAAGTGGCCCATATAAGAAAGCTGAAATATTTTGTCTCTCCCCGAATTCCTTACTGGAGAGATTCATACATACCTGGCACAAAGACTGTCTCGCCTGGTTTCTGCAGGATTTCCAGGGGTTTGAATTCTGGGGGCCAGGTGGGGAGCTGTGTCCTGGGATAGATGACATTGAACCACGTGATAGCCTCATCCTGCTGGTTCCCTCCCTCTTCTCGCGTCACTTTGATCAGCTCTCTGGGAGTGCTGGTAGGGAACAGGCACCAACGCTTATGTCCCTGGACTAAGGCATTCCATGCACTAGTTCCCAAGGGATCAATGTGAATTCCCGTTCCAGAACGAGGTGGGCCCATCACAAACCACCTGTACAGGAAGAAAAAAAATCCTTTAGCCACAGAGCACACAAGTAGCTACTGTCTCTTTTATTCATATCAGACTGAAAATTACAGTTGCAATTAGAAATCAAGGCAGTTACACTTCCTTAATTTTGACTTCTTTGCACCACAGCAAAAGATACAACATGGGTTTAACTGAAAAAAACCAACATGAATTGGGACTGGAATGATTCTAGGCCAAGAAAGTGATGATAGCTTTTTTAATACAAAATATAGCTATGAAATATAAACAGTTGTTCAAGGAAATATAAACTTATTTCAAGGTTTATCAATGTGATGAAATCAAACCAGCCTGCATTAGGACTCTTTACTATGAAGCGGGATTCTCTTAATCATATGTTTTTCTAAAATTCTCTCCTCATAAATGGATCCAGAACTGCAGAAAGAATGATGGACATACAAAAGGCAATACAAGCAAGGAACAGAGGAAAGTTATGTGACCCTGGCCTCCTTCTATGTCTCTGTTCATCTACAACAGGCTTTTCATTCTAACATTTAACTAGTTGAAGCTTATTCTCCAGCAAACATTCTGGCTTGGGTGTGTATATTTCCATTCCACATCTGCAAGGGTTATTTCTCCCTACAGAGAACTTCATCTGTTCCACATGGTTAGCAGCAACAGCACCTTCAATTGCCTGTTCTCCCTGTAAGATCTACCACACCAGATAAAGCAGTGTAAATGCTGTGACTCTACTAGGTGCCAAGAGGAGAAATGGCAATAACTGTTTAATGGGCAGCAGAGAAGGTAGAAAATAAAGCATCACAAGAGTCCTCCATCACATGGCTGACATGCTGAGGAGTTCAAGCCAGCAAGAGGAGTTCAAAGGTTCAGAAAATATCCAAAGCCACCAAGTTCTCCACCTCCGCTTTCCAATGCGGATGTAAATTAAACTGGTTGCCAAGTGCCCTTTGCTAGCACCAGTTGTAGGACTGTAACTTTGGTTATCAAGCTGTACTCTTCCTACTTCACAAAGGAGCCATAAAAACATAAATAAGCAGGTGTTTCACTTCTATGATCAACTCACTCTTTAGATTCATATCAGCCTTGGAAACTTAATTAAACCACAAGCAGAACAGTCACAGCTTTTACTAAGAACTCAGAAGAAATTAACCACAAATATCCATCTGGTAGACAGGAAGATGCACTGTTCAATACCATTTTTCTGACTGTAGCCCGAATTTACACGTGCAGAAGATTTTAAAACCCTTATTTAGCAACACTATAATTTAACAGCATCTTCCTCCAGGCATTGAATTTACAATGAACATAGCTCAGTTTGCCACAAGACATCAAATTTACAGTTAAAAACTTCACGTCCTGTAACTTCAATTTAAAAGCAAAAACCTTCCCCCACCACCAACTAAAATAGCTGCTCAATAAATGACTTTCAAAAAATTACTGCCTTTAATATAAAAAGGAACAACTCCATACAAATGCTCTAAACAGCAAAAGTTCTTACACTATCAGACACCTCCCAATCCAGAGCTCAATCTGTACAGTTCACACCCAGATCACAGGATTAGAAAGCACCATTTGCTGTAGGATTTTCAATTATTCTCTTAAACTACTGGATACCCTTCATCCATCCCTGTAACCTGGACAAAACTCCTAACTCCAGGAGGCACCAGGTTGCCCTCTTGCTCCACTCATCTCTCAAAGCGATAACACAGCCCCAAACAAACCTACATCTTCCAGAACAAAGTACAAGATCACGAGTGAGGAGCTCAGCATTGTCCCTCTAGGTGGGGAGGGTGTGGAGGAAAGAGGTATCAATATAAGTGAGTCACAATTAGATTATCTATTTACCTATAACTTGGATAAGTGATTCCTAGTTCTGTAAGTGGATTCAGCCTCTGCTAGAGACTACACACCTTCTGCTTTTGCATTTGATCACAACATTGTATGTTCTTCTTGCAAGTGAATTATACAAAGGGTCTGTAAAAACACCTGCTTCAGTGATCTTAAATAGTTTCATGCTTCCCTCCTGCAAAAGCACAACTGGACTACAGACACGTGAAATATTGCAGAGAAAAGTACCATTACTCATTACTTGTTCTATTTTATTAAATAAAATGAAGTAACAAAAACCCCACATCACAGCCTCCTGTCACTGGAAGGGCAAGGTGTTCTCTGACAATCCTGATGTGGTGCAAGGTCTTTCAATTACTTGGGAGGGTTCCAGCTTATCTGCATACTGTTACATGAAGCGTTTCATTAACATGGATAGAAATCACTCTTGTATCCAACAGCCCAAACACAAGACTGATGCACTTGAGTTCAGGAATGAAGTGTCATTTCAATCCTTTTCCAATCATATGAAAAGAAAAACAGTTGAAAAAATGATATAGATGTCAAATATTGTTCTCTCTCAAATTCATCTGAAGGGGAGCTAAGAATGAGTCTCCACACTAATCTAGTTTAAGATCTTTACCTTATCAAGACTGACTCATAATTAAACAAAATTCCACACTGCACAAAAGCCACTGGTGCAAAACCCAGGAGCTAGTCCTGAGGTACTTAAAATTTGAAAGCCAGAAGGCACACATAGTGAGACATTAATCTTCATAACTTTAAATAAGTACATAATTTTTCAAAAGTCTAAGTGAGGTAAACTGACTTAACAAAAAGAAAAAACCCATAAGCTTGCAGCAACACCAGCTGCAGAACTAGAAATTGTGATCCACAAATCTGCCCTTTCCTCCTTCTGAGTTGCAGATGTACGCTCAATTCAACAGAGCGGACAGAACTACCACTTTATTTTATACAAGACAATCATACCTATTTAGGAATAACTAATGAGATGGAAAATACCTAGTTTTACCTTGCTATCACTGTACTATACCTGTAAGGCGGCCTTCGTTTCTCCCCTGCATACTGAAAGAGATCATCAGTGAAGAATTTGGGTACTTTGTAGTCCTCCAGGAGTTTCCTGCGCTTGGGATGCTCTCCATAACTGCTGTCAAAGATGTAGAGCGGGCTGTCATCACGCGTGGTTTCCATATACTCTATGTAGTATTTCATCTTCATCTTCACAGAATAACCGTCGTTGTCCTCTCCACATTTGAACTTCTGGTTCCTATACTTGCGTTTTAACCGTTCCAGAGTCCACTTCTCCTGGGCAGACCAGCCCACCTGAGCATTCAGCAAGACTACGGGCTTGTAAGGTTTTTCATAACGCTCAACAAATTCCTCCACTGTTAACTGGAGTGCATCTGCCCTCTCCACGTTATCCTGCAAGACCAAGAGAGGAACACAGACCAGATATTAGGACAGACTATATACAACTGTGTTGTCTGAGTTGTTTGGAGGAGCTCCATACTGACACGCTACTCTGTACACCGTGAGGGTATCAAGCTGCCCATGTTCTATTTTGAGCTTCCTGTGCTGCAGTCCCATGCCCAGCTCCCTGCATCCACCAGTAACTTTGCCCTCCTCCCCACTGAGATAACGCTCTGGGCACAGAGGTCACCCCTGCCCTTTCAGGGGAATGCATTCTCTCCTGCATTTCACTCCCAGGGAAGGTGCCGTGGGTGCTCCAGCACCGAGGGTGTCTCCTGGCCTGCCTTTCCCCACCCTGATCCCTCTCCCTTGGGGTCCCCACCTCAGCATCCCAGAGAGCCCCGCCAGCTCTGAGACAACCCTGACCTCAAGAAAGGGCACTTCCCACCAGACTTCCTTCAGACTGCGGTTTCCTTGAGTCTTCCACAGTCCCCTCAGCCTTCCCCACTTCCCTCAGGGCCACCCCCAGGACCCCCGCAGGCCCCACTGCCTCCACTGTTCTTCCCAGGACTATCCCCTTTCCCCTCACCCTCCCCCAACTTCCTCAAGGTCCCACAGACCCATGTCCCCCTCAGCTGCCCACATTTTCTCGGGTTCTCCCATACCCCTGATCTCCTCAGGTCCACTTTTCCCTCAGAGCCCCCAAGATCCTCATTTCCATTGGAGGACTGTGCCCCGGGTCCCCCCAATCTCCCTTATTTCTCTCAGAGTCCCATTCCTCTCAGGACCGCGCCCCCTTTTTTTTGGCCTCCCCATTTCCCACAGGGACCCTCAGACGCCCGTACCCTTCAGGGCTGTCCCCTACAACTCCCTCAGGGTCTCTGAAGCCCCCATTGCCTCCTCCGTTCCTCTTCGCCTCCTCCAACTCCCTCAGGACCTCTCAGGCGCCCTTGCCGCCCCTGTTCTCCTCACTCTCCCCTACTTCTCTCAGGGCCACTAAGACCCCCGTTCCACTTAGGGCCGCCCCCCATCTCCTTTGCCTCCCCCAACTCCTTCAGTGCCACTCAGGCCCTGCTGCCGCCTTCGTTCCCCTCAGAGCACCCCCTAGTCCCCTCAGGGCCCCGCCGCCCCCAGCCTCCCCAGTGCCTCAAGGCGGGCTGTGCCGCACCTTGCAGGCAGCGGGGCTGAGAGGGAAAGTCTCGCAGTAGTTGTGGCGGGTCCAGTCCAGCGAGTCCTTCAGCTCGGGCCGGGCGCTGCGCTTCGCCTCACGGATCCGCTTCTTGCTCTTGTGGTTCATAGCGGTGGCGCTGCGGGTCGTGTCCACGTCCCGGGCCACGTCCCAGCCGATACCTCCCGAGCCGCAGCTCCACTCCAGCCCAGCCAGCCCCGCCGCGCCTTCCAGAAATTTCACCCCCTTACCGCCACCCTCGGCCCCGCCCCCGCCGCGCTCCCATTGGCTGGCCGCACCACT